>CAUYQG010266920.1:0-13340 GCA_963574415.1 Tarsius wallacei
CACATATATGGACTTTGCAGCAACTTAGATGGATTTGGTGTCGATCATACTCAGTGATTTATCACAGAAACAAAGAACTGAGTTCCATATGTTCTCACTCATAAACTGACCTTGAACAATTATAATGCTATAAGAAAGCGATTGGCAGTAGTGGAAAACTGTCAGGGGAGCGGGGGTGGGAGTAGCAGTTGAGGGAAACTGCCCGGGGAGGGAAGGACATACCTCATCAACAAGGGTACCTGCATGATCAATGTTTATATACCTAACCCTGAATTGTACCCCACGTCTCTATAATAAATAATAATAATAAATAAAATAAAAATATACTTTTATTTCAATGTGTAATCAATACTTTAAAAGTATTAGTATGATATTTTACAATTTTTTGTCATGCTATGTCATCAAAATCTTACATGTCTGATTTGCATTTTGTATCTACAGCATATTTAAATTAAAATCAGCCATAGTGCAAGTGATTCATAGTCATATATGGTATTAAATGGCTATATCATATAGCAGAGATCTAGAAAAAATTCAAAAATCCTCTGAGTAACAAGAAGAACTGTATGAATGCTCTTAAAAACAGGGGTTAGAGTCCCAAAGGAAATGTAAAAATGTAATATTATTATGTGTAAAATACACATTCTGTTTGACAAGCTTGGTTATCTGGTTTCTCCTGACAACCTTTTATATCTGAATTAAATCAGAGATTTTCAAACTTTATGAACACACATACATAAAATGGAAACCATAATTTTGTGAAAGAATACCCTTTGCAATATGTAATGCCCTCTGATACTTCATTTTCTCTGATTTCTTTGCTACTCTAACCTATTTCTTTTTTTAACTTCTGATCTTTACCCAAGAAATTGATTTTACAGCCCACTAATGCCTTCAATATCAACTGGCAATGCATTAGAAGTTGGGTAGAGAAGGCAAGAAAGGGAGATCCTTGCTAGAAACAGATCAACCTCAGGCCACAAGTAAAACAGTAGCAAACTAGTCAAGAATATGTTTGTGCTCAAGAAAATATATGAAATGTTCTTAGAAATGTGCCTGGCATACAGCACGTGTTCCATAGATGATAGTCTTCCTGTCTCCTCACTGTTTTAGTAGTTCTGTGCAAGCACCTTTAATTTGACTGAATCCTCTTTATCAAATGTCTATACCCAAGGAGGAAGAGGGGGACTGAATGACCCTGGCTTTGTTAGGGCTCATCCTGAGTGTCTATGCAGGTAGGGCAGGCTATGGATATAAAAACCACCTCAACATCCTCATGCCACAGGACAGAGGCAAGGTCAAATTTACATAATAATTGCATCCTCATTTTTGGGGGAAGTCTCCACAACATTGTAAGTAGTAGAACAGAGTTTAATATTGAAAATAAGTTAGCTCTGAATACAGAGTAGGTAAGTGGCATGGTTTGAAGCATACTGGAATGCTTATGTTTCAAACATTTTCCTCAATACACACTACTAGGTCAAAAATTTTACCATTAAAGATTCAATCCTGGGCCGGTCACGGTGGCTCATGCCCGTAATCCCAGCACTTTGGGAGACAAATGCAAGAGGATTGTCTGAGTCCATGGGTTCGAGACCAGCCTGGGCAACTTGGTGAGACCTCGTCTCTACAATAAATCAAAAAATTAGCTGGACGTGGTGGTGTGTGCCTGTAGTTCCATCTACTTGGAAGACTGAGGCAGAAAAATTGCCTGAGCCCAGCAGGTCAAGGCTGCGGTGACCATTAGCGTGCAACTGCACTCCAACCTGGGTGACAGAGTGAGATTTTGATTAAAAAAAAAAAAGATTCAATCTTTTGGGTCTTAGTCTTCCAAAATTACCCACGAAAATGCAGTGAGCTAGATGCTGGACTTTGAAATCTCAACTATAAGCCTCTTTTCAGGGAGAAAGGCTCTTATTTCCTATATATACACCAGCTGTTTCAGTTTCCTACTTTTAGTTTTGCTTTAGTTACAGGATCACTGTAACAAAGTACCACAAACTGAGAGGCTTAGAATAACTTAAATGTATTGTTTCACAGTTTTGGAGACAAGAAGGCCAAAATCAAGGTGTCAGCAGGGTCATGCTCTCTCTATAACCTATAAAGGAGAATTCTTCTCTGTCTCCTTTTGACTTCTGGTGGTTTGCTGGAAATCTTTGACATTTCTTTGCCCCAGTCTTTCACCCTTCTAAGGCATTCACCTTGTATCTCTTCACATAGTCTTCCTCTGCAGGTATCTCTGTCTTTTTTAAAAAATAAGGACATCACTCATACTAGATTAGAACCTACTCTTATGACCTCATTTTAACTTGTTCACCACTAAAGACTCCATCTTCAAATAAGGTCATATTCTGTATTCTATGGTTAGCACTTTATCATAACTTTTGGTGGAAAGGAGTATACAATTCATCCTATAAAATCAGCCTTACAAGTAAGAATGTGTTTGGGAAATAAAATGGGTTCTATGATCCCCTTCTAAATGGTTCAGAGGTCTGTTTCATCTGTCTCTATTCTGTGGACAGACCAATTGTCGCAGATATGGCTGCCATCCTTTGCAAAAGAATACCAGATTCTAGAAAAATATGACAAGGAAGTACTGACAGAACAGACACATCCAGGGTTTTTTTTTTTTTTACTTTAAGAATGCTTTAAGCCTAGTCTTTGATGTGGTTTGTGTTCTAACCAAGGCTTTCCCAAGGGCTAATATGCTTTTGGCCTCAGATGAATTATACCCTTTTGTAAACAAGGGAAGAAGAATCCTCTTTCTGAAAGTTGACTTACACAATTCTAATCACCTCTGAGGAAGAGAGTCAATTTTGGTTAAGATTGCAGGAGAAATCTTCCTGAATAACTTTTCTCACAACCAAGCTGATAATTAATATTTTAAACTGAGCTCTCTTGAAAAGGTAGGAAGAGAGAGAACAGACAGAAGAACCCACTTTCCATGTACCTATGAAGGAGTTTTTTCAACTCTTCATGTGCTCTTCTTAATTCATTCAATTTATAAGGAGCTATTTTTTTTCAGATCTCCTTTATGTTGATTAAGCATATTAATTCCAAACTAATTACAATTATGTAGTAAGTATCCTTTATATCAAATTTCTATTGTTCACAAGGGAACAATTGATATGATTCTGAGAGGTTTGTGGGGACTCAAAAAGAACCAATGGAGTCTATATAGTGGAATGTATGTAAAGAGGTGCTTGGAAGAACCCTATGAAACTTTGTTGGGCAAAGTTTTTAAGAGAAATTGATGTTCTATGTGGTATCAGTATAGGGCAGAGACAAAATGGAGGTAAATTGCCCACCTTTTCTTCTCTTAGTCTTTAGTCTTGGGAATGGAGCAGGGCAACTGTCCCACATGTCAGGAAGCAAGAGAAGACAGCTAACATTAACAAAATTGGGGCTGGCCTCAAAAGGCAGCCCACTATATGGGGGCTTCCAGAACATTTCTTCAACTAATTTCTTCTCCCCAAGAAGTCTTACAGTATCATGAGAAGAAGAACTATGTGATAAAGCTTATCGTGGTGCTCTTAAACTGAAAGTTGCCTACATTCACTGCTGCTTAGAACCAGCTATCATAGAAGAGATCAAAGAGCTTCTAATTTTTACCTGTTGTGTGCTACCTTCCCCCGAATTTTTTTTTTGAAACAGGGTCTTGCTCTTTCACCTAGGCTAGAGTGCAGTGGGGTCCATAGCTCATGCAGCCTCAAATTCCTAGGCTCAAACATTCCTCCCACATCAGCTTCCTGAGTAGCTAGGATTACATTCATGTGCCACCATTCTTGACCTTTTAAAAAAATTGTGTAAAAACAAGT
This sequence comes from Tarsius wallacei, assembly GCA_963574415.1. Lineage (NCBI taxonomy): Eukaryota > Metazoa > Chordata > Mammalia > Primates > Tarsiidae > Tarsius > Tarsius wallacei. Next base: position 3,819 of record CAUYQG010266920.1, read on the forward strand.
TCTTCCTATGTTGCCCAGGTTGGTCTCAAACCCCTGGTGTCAAGCTATCCTCCTGTCTCAGGCTCCCAAAGTAGTGGGATTATAGGTATGAGCCACAGCACCCAGTTGCCTCCCCCCAACTTTTCTTGGTGGCAAGTTATCTGTATTTCTCATGCCAACCAATTTAGATAATTTAGAAGGTAAATCTTCTCTGTATCGGTGAGAAAAAATCAAGGGAGTATGTTCTAAGCACACATGTAAAAATACCTATCATAATACCTGAAACATGAAAAGTGATGATTATGCTGGGTGCTTTATTTTGTTTGATTGTTTTGTACTCAGTTTTCTACAGTAAGGAACAACTCAGGCAGTGTCTTCCTTGTGCCTCACCTTTTTCAGCTATAGACCATCTCTGCTGTCTGAGACACAGTTCTTGGGATTGTTAGAGCCTTTCTAACTAAAGTCTACAATCAATCTTGTCACCGCATTCTCATTAGCCTCCTGGCTCTTACTTTCCTTCACTCACTCTCTCTGGTCTAAGAAAGACCTTCCTTTCTTATGTCAGTTTCCAAAATGGCTTATTTTCTAGATATCCAATCCGAACTCTTAACTTCAGCTTTTCTGTGTTTCTATCCAGTGCCAAACTCAGAAGTTGCTCAGGGTAGCTATTACTCTAACTGTACCTTCTTCCAGTACTGAAGTCTTTGTTCCATCCTTCTTTCAATTTGTTTTAAAACAGAGTCATATCTTTCTGTTACTTCCCAAAGGTCACAGCCTCTTCTAAAGCTGTCCTGTTTGTGGCACCTGCTTTCTAAACCAAAGGCACCCACCTCTATCTCATTTAAATTAAACTATATAAGTTTTTTAAAAAGAGACTACAATTTATATAAATCTCTCTCTATATATGTGTGTGTGTGTGTGTGTGTGTGTGTGAGTGCGTGCGTGCATGCGTGTGTGTGTGTGTGTGTGTGTGTGTGTGTGTGTAGAAGAGATTACAAGAACAACAAAACTGCACTTGTTTAGTCAGTCTTTATAATCCAGGGGTTGTCAAATTTTTCCTGTAAAAAGTCAAATAAAAAAACAGTTTAGACTATGAGAGCCATACAATTTCTGTTGTAAGTATTCAACTCTGACACAGTAGCACAGCAGCAGCCATAGATAATATGCAAACACATGGTATTGCTGTATTCCAATAGAACTTTATTTGCAAAACCAGACTGTGGGCCAGATTTGACCCACAGACCAGAGTTCCCTGACCTCTGCATCTAGTATATTGACCTCCCCCCCAAAAAACGGAATTGTCTTTTGGAGGGCAGGCCTCCATAGTACACTTGGAATTTGTTCCTCTGGATGAAATGGTTAACCAAAGTTTTTATTTGGAATTTTTGAGAAAGTTGTGCCACAATTAGTTAAAGTAATGTGCTGAGTTGTGATAAACAGGTGACTGATTCTTCTGTCATGACAATCCACCTGCCCACACAGTTCTACTCAGTGTAGCTGTATCAGTGATAAAACATCAAGAGCATATGTTCCAAGCACACACGTAAAAATGCCTATCACAGTACCTGAAACATGAAAAGTGATGAATATGCTGGGTGCTTTGTTTTGTTTGATTGTTTTGTACTCAGTTTTCTACAGTAAGGTACAACTTAGGCACTGCCTTCCTTTTGCCTTACCTCTTTCAGCTATAGGCTATCTCTGCTATCATTCAACAGTTTTTGATAAAAAATGGTGTGACCCCACTGGCCTACCCTTCCTATTCACCTAAACTCATCTCGAGTGACTTTATTGTGTATCCCCGGATTTAAAAAGTCCTCGAAGGGAAATGTTTTGCTGATGTGGAAGAGATGAAACAAAAAATGGCTGAAGCACTAAAAGGCATCAAAATTGACAAGTTCACAAACTGTTTTGAGCAGTGGAACAAGTGTGTCAATAGGTGCATTGTATTAAATAAAGAGTACTTTGAAAGTGACTCAAGGTTAAACATGGAAGAATAAATACACAATTTTTTAATAAACAGATTTCAGTTTTGGGGGAGTGCCCCTCATACACACTCCTCACTATAATCCAAGCCAATATGGTTATTCATACTGGGCAAGCAGCTATTTGCAAAATCGATTTATATCAAATAGAGCACAAACTCCGTCTTCCTTATGGATTAGTTGACACAATTTGTGAATTGCCAATGACTCAGCCAGGAAAAGTAAGGATGATGTGAAAATCTGAATGTTTGAAAACAATCCAATGGACACCTAAGGATATTTATATTGAACTTCTGACTTAAGGAGCTGTAGGATAACACATCTGTGTTGTTTTAAGCCACTGAGTTTGTGGCAATTTGTTATGGCAGTCACAGAAGACTAATATAGGCTATAACCTCAGCTAAGTCCCTAGCATCTAGTGTAGGGCCTTGGCCTTAGAAGCTTAGTAAGTACTTGGGGAATGAACTGAAAGAGGCATGTTTCTCTGCATATAATAATGTAAGGTTTTGCTTCCTACCAAGCCATATCTTTTTTTCTATTTACCATACCATATTATTATTCAAGGACCTTTCAGCATCAGTCCATGCCAAATGGGTATAACTATTATTTTCTATTCACAAAACTCAGCCTATTATGCTGTTTATGCCCTGGCCATCTGCGTCCAAACTAAATTACTTGGTTATTCTAAAGCATCTTCACAAACCAAAAGCGAAAATCAACATACACAACCACAGTCCTTGTTAACTACTCAGGCATTTTCTGCCTTGTCATTCATAAGTTGAGAGGCACTAAAGGTGGAAACAGGGGTGAAGAAAACTGTGAGATTCTGCCCTGAAGAAAACTGGAAAAGCACTAAAGTGAGAAGCTGGAGACCCAGATTACTATCCCAGTTCTGCCACCAACGAAGAAGATATCTAGGCTAGTGAGTTTTAAATGATGTTAATGCAGAATCCCTTCCTGGGTTATGGCTGGCACAGTCACAGGCCCTGGGACTTTAACAGCCTTAGATTTATCTGTGGAAGATTTCATTTGAAGAAAAGCTTCCATGAGGAAATAACTCAAACCCCAATCTCTAAAGTCTCTTCTAGCTCTGTCACTGAACAAGCTAAACTAGGAAGAGAGTTTTGTGTGGCAGTGAAAAGCCTGTGCTTTGGATCTGGACTGCCTGAGTTCAAAGTTTCTTTGTTTTGGTGCTCTGTGGTTTCCCTATGATATGTCTAGGCATTGATTTCTTGTTGATTATCTTTTATTAGGATGAGTTAAATTTTCTATATTTTAGGATTCATATCTTTCAACAATTGTGAAAAACTATCAACTAAGACAAAAGAAAATGAAACAAAACAAAAACAAAGCTTATCTCTGATACAATATATCCATGTATCCTCAAGAAAGCACCTTAAACTGTTCTCTGCTCATCTCCTCATCTGAAAACAGAGAGAGTGATTGCACTTACCCTGCCTCACTCCATGATTTTGTGAGAGTTAAAAAGTTAATTATGGTTAATACAGATGAAGTACTTAGAAATGTGCCTAGCACATATTGAATACTAAATAAATGCTTCTTTGGGGGGAGGTCAAAAGGGTATCATGCCTGTTTGGGTAAAAGTTTTCATTTCAGTTAACTCTTGAAAAAGTAAAACCAACTCTAGAATGCCCTGCATATAACCCCTTTCTCTCCCTCTGTAAGGTGAAAAGGGCTCTGGAGAAAGAAAGAAAGGAGAATGCATTCCTATTCTCCTTTCTCACATCTCAACATTGAACTCTTTTTCACCTCACTGTATAACTGATCTTAGACACACAGCCATAGAGGAGACTGAAGAGTATGAGGCAGTGGCTAAGCTTCCTCAAATCTAGCTTGGTCCTCCACAGGGGGGCAACAAATATCTGTTGGATTTAATTGAAAGATCACTTGCAAGAAAATCTCAGTTCAGATGGATAGACAACAGTTATGTTTAACCCAGGACAATGTTTCTCTTGGTTGAAGGGTTGAAAGGTTGGCCTCTTACAGGTGCATTAGAATTGCCTGAATGCTTAGTAAAATGCATATTCTGGAGGCAGCAGTTGGACTCTCAGCGAGTGGACAGGGTCAAGTCAGTGCATTCACATGAGTTGGAATTGAAGCCTCTTAAAATAGCAGATGATTTAGACTTCAGGATACGAGATGCAGGCGCCTCAGTCACCTTACCGTTGCAGTACTCAGCAATACGTAAGAATGGTTTTATGGTACTCAAAGGCCAGCTGTGTAAGATCATCGAGATGTCTACTTCGATGACTGGCATGCACGGCCACATCAAGGTCTACCTGGTTGGTATTGACATCTTTACTGGAAAGAAGATATCTGCCTGTTAACTCATAGTATGGATGTCCCCAGAGTCAAAAGGAATGACTTCCAGCTGATTGACATCCAGGATTGGTACCTATCACTACTCCAAGACAGCAGGGAGGTGCAAGAGGACCTTTGTCTGCATGGCAAGGAAATTGAGCAGAAGTACAACTGTGGAGAAGAGATACTGATCACGGTGCTGTCTGCCATGACAGAGGAGGCAGCTATTGCAATCCAAGTCATGTCAAAATAGCTAACTGCCAGGGTAGTGGTGGTGGCAGCAGTGATCCTCGAGCCTGCGAAGGCCTCCTACCTCAGCCTGGCCTGGCTATGGCCTGGCCCTCGGCTGGACTTCTTCTACACAATTTATTTGACATTTTATTTTGGTTTCCCCTACCCGCTTAATCTGTTAGGGAGCCCCTTCCCTTCACCTAGTTCCTTTGGCCAGGAACGAGCAAGCTAGGTCCTTGTTAATGCTGCCCTCCTCTTCTCCCCTCACACTACAGCCCTGGTAGGGGAAAGGGATGCTGCTTGTGGTTTAGTTTTTTTTTTCTTTTTCAATCTGGAATCAAAAAGCTGTGGATTCTGGCAAATGGTCCTTGTGCCCTTCCTCTACTCATCCCTGATCTGGTCCCCTGTTCCCCATAGTCCTTTATCCCAAGCACCACCCCCACACACTGGGGGCCAGCCCCCTCTCCTGCCTGTGTCTCTCCCCAAACCCCATTAGATAGGGAAGGAAGAAAAGAGAGGTGGGAACCTACCCCCTCCTCAGGCATCTGAGAGGGCCCTGCCCCCATGTGCTTCACTCTTTCCTGCAGGCTTTCTCCCCAACACATTTGCTAAAATCAAACATGAATAAAACTCCAAGTTTAATATGAAAAAAAGAATGCTTATTCCTGTGCACCATTCCAGATATACTGAATCAGAGCCTTTGGAGGTCAAGACTGGGAATCTATGCTTTATTCCATTTTTAAGTGACTTACTATTGTTCTAGATATTTTTTAAAGGGCAGTGTGGAGGTAGTAGAGGAGAAGGTGCCAAAATAGGAAATGGTAAAAATAAGATCTCTGGAGCTAGATTGCCTAAATTCAAATCTCAACTAAAAAACTTACTGGCCCCTGAATTGTACCCCACATCTTTAAAATAAAAAATTAAAAGTTAAAAAACAAAATAAAACTAGGGGGCAAAAACTTACTGGCTATGCAACCTTGAACAAGTTATTTAAACTCTCTGTGCCTCAAATTATTCATCAATAAGGTGGCATAATTTATAATACGCACTTCATAAGATTATTGTGAAAATTAAACTAGATGATGCACATAAAATGTCTAACATGGTGCCTGATATAGGATAAAAGCTCAATAGATATTAACTGTCATTATTATTATTACAGATTTTAAGAGGGTGGGCCTCATTCAGGTGGTGAAGAAGTGAAGACAATGTCGTTTTTCTCAAGACAAGTTGGCAGGAGGGAGTCTGTGGTTCATAGTAGCAAGTTTCTTAGGTAAAGGAGATGGCAGCTGGACATATGAGATGTAGAAAAAAGGGGAGATAGTCATATACTACTGAAGCCTACATAGTTTTCAATACATTAATGACTCCTGTTCCAAAATCACATAATCATATAAACAAGATATAATTTGTTTGTCATTGGTGAAATTCAGTTACCCTGTTACAGTTATAACCTACTCAAGGCTTCCACAAAAGAACTAGGGAAGACACTGGGTAGATGCTGTACCCATAATGGAATCACAGTTTCTATGTAGCATTTAATATATTTTGTAGTTGGGGTTGAGAACAGTGATCAACTTTATGTAAATTTAGGTCAAGGAGAACCTGAACTTCCTGTTTGAATGAAAGTGGTCAATAACTTGTGAATTCTTTTTTTTTTTTCTTTTTTTGAGGTGATGGTGAAATGTGATTGTCTCATCTCAAAATAACATGAATTTAGGTTGCATTAACATATTTAGCATGTATAATACGGAAGACAGTGATAGTTTCTCACCTCTCTCTCCTAGTCATATCTGGAGATTTCTGACTTAATAACAAAAAATAATGTCAATTAAGAAACGCCTTCAGACATCAGTAAGAAGAGGCAAAATTCCAAAATCCACAACCTAGGGAAAAAAAGAAACTCAACAACTGTGAATAGAGAGAAGACAAGTGGAGGAGCAGAATTATTGTCTTCCAGCTGCTGAAAGTTTGTTTTGTGGAGGAGAAAGCTGACTTAGTTCTGAAACCCTAGAGAGAACAAGGGCTAATGGTAGGATCCATTGGAAGAGAGTTTACAGCTACCTAGGAGAGCAATCTAAATGAGTTATTTGACAATCAAATGATGGGAGATTTACTACTTATTAGGTAATGAATTCCCTTTCACTGGAAAAAGGTAAGCAAAAAAAATTTGACCCCTGTATACTAAGAACATAAAGATAATTCACATGTCAGATGCAAGGTTTCTTAACCCATTGTCTCAAATAAAATTCAAGAGATAGGAAAAAATACATTTTTATTCACACTAACTTTACACATTTATAAGTATTATTATACAAAGGGGCAAGCTAAAATGGCTGACAGGGAGAAACCAATTTGAGACGTAAAACGTATTATGGCTAAATGTCTGAACTGTTGCCACTTAAGGTCCAGAAACTTGAGAAAGCCTTTGAAGAAACAAAGTAATTGCATGAAATTTGAGGACAGGGAAATAAAGTCTAGATTCCTCCCTGATTGTGAAGAAAACTGTAAAGGCTACTGTAACTAAGCGGTCTCCAAATGGCAGCTTCTCGTAAATCGACATTTCATGAGAGCTGGGCATTTAGAAAAACCAGCCCATGTCTGAAATATAAAATAATGTAATTGAATCAGGGAAGGAGGAAGACATAACAAAGGAAAAATATCACAACCTAACATACCCAGGTAGACTTTAGAATGAAGTTGGGTTGATTGTTAGCTGAAGGAACCTGGGCAACGAGAACAAAAACACTAAGAGTTACAGTGTTTCACATATCAGCTCATTTTACAGTTACAGAAAGCATTAAGAGGAAGAAAAGTTATTTTTATCTTTATCTCATTTTGTAGCTTGAGAAAATTGATGATTAGGTTAAATAATTTGTTCAAGGTCAAATAAATGATAAGTAGTTGAACCAGGATTTAAACCCACTTTGGGCTAACTATAGAGCTAAAGTTATTAACCACAGAACTATGCTGCTTTTTAAGGTTTAATATTCAAATGAAGGTTGTCTTTTACTACCTGTGTTTCCTTTGGCAAGTCAAAACCAATGAAATCAATAAAACCGTTTGCAAAAGACTGTTAGGAGGAATGGAGATAGTGAATGTAAAGTAACATAAACTGGACAGTAACCGTTAGCTTTCAGCTTTTCCTGAAGTGTGTGTGTGTGTGTGTGTGTGTGTGTGTGTGTGTGTGTGCACGCGCGCACGTGCTTTTGTATGGGGGAAAGAGTGATTGGTAGATTGGTAAAAACTAAATGATATGACGCATAAAGCACCTAACTCTTAGCCTGAACAAACAGTAAACTCCATAAGGTCAGAAACTGTGGCTACATTCTTCTTCCTTGAATCCTGAGTACCTAGAACTGGAATAAACACATAAATAAGAAGAATACAAGTCATTTTTGAATGAATTAATTAAAGAATGCATGCATTTTATTTAGCAATAACTTCATAACACTACCCTGCATGAATGATTGCATGGTATCCCAAATAAAACTTATTTTCTGCAGGAGACAGCACACACACGTGTGTGCACACAACAGCAACAGAGAGAGAGAGAGAGAGAGAGAGAAGTGAAGAGGGGAAGCAAACTCAGACAGTTATTATATTAATGGTTTCTGAGAGCTAACCAATTAACCTACCTCTACCACCCTAACCCAAACTGACATCTCTTGTCTGGATACCTGCAATAGTAGCCTCCTTCCTGTTCTCTTTGCTTACCCTACTATCCTCCTGCAGTCTGCTCTCCTCACAGAAGAGAGAATAATCTTTTATAAAACGCCAAGTAGATTGTATTTATTTTTCATTTAAAATCACTAATGCCACTATGCCTAAAATAAATCTTTATCGTGACTAGCAAGGCCCTCCATGACCTAGTCAATGCCTACCCATTTAAATTCTGTCTCTTACTTTCCATACTCCTCTTATTCATCACATTTCACTCACACAGGCCTTCCTAATAGTCCTAGAATCTTTTCTGTTCATTCTTTTCTCAGGAACCTTATGCTTGCTGCTCATTCTACTCAGAATACCTGACTAGCTTGCTCACTTAATTGAAGTCTACTGAAAAGACATTTATTCAGGGAGGTTGTTCCTTATCATGTTATTAGAAATATTAAATGCCACTTCCATTTTTCCCTTTTACCCGGTTTTATACTGTATGGCCCTAAATACTACTACAAATGTTGTGTTTTGATGTATTTATATGCTTACTGTGTCTCCACAAATAAAATGAAAGCTTCATAAGGATAGCATAGTACAGTGGTTAAGAGTGCATGTTCTGTTACTGAACTCTAGATCTAAATCTTGACACCATCAGTTTCTTTTTTAATTTTTTTTTTATTATAGAGATGTGGGGTACAATTCAGGGTTAGGTATACAGACATTGATTATGCAAGTACCCTTGTTGATGAGGTGTGCCCCGCCCTCCCCTGGCAGTTTCCCTCAACTGCTAATCCCACCTCCCTCCCCTTACAGTTTCCAACTACTGCTAACCCCTTTCTTATAGTATTATAATTGTTCAAGGTCCGCTTATGAGTGAGAATATATGGTACTTTGTTCTTTGTTTCTGTGATAGATCACTGAGTATGATCGACTCCAAATCCATCCAAGTTGCTGTGAAGTCCATATATTTGTCCTTCTTTATCGCTGCATAATATTCCATTGTGTATATGTACCACATTTTCCTTATCCAGTCCAGCTCCAATGGGCAGCATGATTGGTTCCATGTTTTTGCTATTGTGAAAAGAGCTGCAACAAACATGCGTGTCCAGGTATCTTTTCTGAAGAATGATTTGAGTTCCTCCGGGTATATTCCCAATAGGGGCTTGCTGGGTCATATGGAAGGTCAATTTCTAGTTCTTTCAGAAATCACCACACTGTCTTCCAAAGAGGTTGCACTAGTTTGCATTCCCACCAGCAGTGTAGAAGCGTTCCTTTTTCTCTGCATCCTTGCCAGCATCTGTTGTTGTTTGTTTTACTAATGATGGCCATTCTTACTGGGGTTAGGTGG
>CAUYQG010266923.1:0-46941 GCA_963574415.1 Tarsius wallacei
CGAGGTGGCAGAGCAATGCAAATCCAAACAAGAGACACGAGTTTCCCAACTGGTGGGAAAAGAGGGAACATTGCACAAAAGCCAGTGCTGGGGAGATGTGAATGGGTGCTGGGTGCTCAGGGCCGGTGGGGCACTCCTCACAATTATGCAGATGCAGTATCTCAGATCCTGGGCATGACCTCAGAACCCTTGCCCAGGGCATGTGACAGTGATCGTGATCCCCGTGTTTACAGCATGAAGCACCCAAGGGCACATCTCAGGAGAATGGTCACATGAGAAGAGTGCAATCACACTCAGAGTACTCAGTGGTCTTGCTGCCTGTCTGGCTGCCCCAGAGCTGAGCTGTCTTGTGGTTCTGGGATACCAGGCCCGGACGCTAAGGCAGGTATAACCGGCAGCCATCAAGCACACCCCACCAGCACGGCCGTCTACACCACGCTGGTGCAAACCCAGCCCATACTACACCAAAGAGCCTCGGTATACAAAATCAAGGCCCTGCTTTGCTGCCTTCAAGTCAGACTCACAATGGGCTATGCTGCCCGGTCACCTGGTGATGCTCCATCTTGGAGGTGGTGTAGGGTGGCAACTCCCGTCCGAGTTCTGTCATGGGGAACAGGCCACTTAACACATGAGCTGCTCCAGGAAAGAGAGACGGGGCGGCTGCAGGTATGGCGCTGGTCAGTGGGTACAACCATGCAGTGGACAGGCCATGGCAACAGGCGACCGATGCCTCTTCCTTGTCGAGGGTGTAAACACAGTAAGAAGCCAGCCAGAGGCAGCGTCATTTGTAAAAACATACACCCCCGACGACCTGCATGTTGGCAGGGATGTGTAACCTCAGGGACACACTCAACACCTGGTGGAGAGGTACGGGCAGGTGGCCATGAAGGGGGAGGCAAGGGGAAGGCCGGCGTCATGGGGAAGGTTCAGCCACACTACACCAAAAAGCCAGCTCAAATTGCTGTCCCTGCCGTCCAGAGAGTGCTCAGGACTCAGAAGCTTTCAGAAAATTGCCTCTGAGTCCAACATGGAATTAGAGATTGATGGAGTAGGGATGAGGTAAGGTGTGTTTGGTATTCAAAACAGCAAACATCATCAAGTTGGTCTTTGGCCTTCCGGGGGAGGGTCTCATCAGGGACTCCTGTCGCTCGGTGGTGCTGTGAAACTTTGTGGCTTTTCTGTTTGGTTTGTATTTTTCTACACTTGTTGCAACTGAGCACGTGTCACGGTCGCAGTTCCTCTGGAATGACTTAACATCACCCAGTACCATTCTACAAAGTTGCTGCCAAATATAGAGGTGCCCAAGACAGCGTGACATGCAGAGCCTGCAGTCAAGTCACAGCCAGAACTGAGCCAGAAGGGGTTTCTGCGCTAGGAGAGGGCGGGAGGGCAGAGCCGGTGCCCACATGCAACTTCGTCCTGCTGACTGCTGGGTGATTGGTCCAGCATGTGGGCTCTGGGGATGCTCCCTGGGTACCCAACTGCCATGAGCATCTCGGCCACGGGCACTTGTCTGCTGATGTCCGCTCTGCAGTCCAGACGATGTCCCGGCACCTGCCATGCGCCCCTCCAAGTCTCCCCACATAACCAGCGCCTGGCGGACTCTGCGGACTCTGCACCAGACTAACACACAGCAGGTGTCTCCTTCCAGTCACTGGATGCTGTCAAGTCGTTTCCTGCTAAAAACATATTTTCCTCTCTGGAACTATAAATTTGGGTTTTTAGAGAAAATTTACTATTTTGTAGTAATATTGATTTTAGTATGTTAGGGTGATAGATAGATGTAGATAGATGATAGCTAGCTAGCTAGATAGATGATAGATGGACATACAGGCAGAAATGGAGGAGACGGATGGATAATAGATGAATGGAAGGGTGGAGAGACTTAATGTATAGGCGAGCTTTGTGTTGGATCCTGTCCATTCGTTTTCACAATTCACTCTCTAAACTCTATTTAGAGTTTGCTGCCAGCTAAGTTTGAAACCAGGAAATTACTCATACTCCATGTTTCTTCCTGGCATGAAGTCCAGGGTGAGTCCCGGGGTGGCTGGGGTAGGTTTGGCCTCGCAGGAGTCAGCGGGAAGCTTCGAGCTCCCAGGAAGGCAGCAAGAGGCTTTGGGTTTGGGTTCATTTCCTCTCCGTTGAGCAGGGCCTGGTGCAGCCAGGGGTCAGAGGTCACGGGAGACATGGCTGGGCCACCAAAAAAAGGGGGTCCCCAGGCTGAAGGAGAGGGGCCATCCTGGGCGGGGACTCAAAGGGCAGGGAGCGAGAATGGAGTCCTCAAGGACAGGAGGATGGGAGTGTTCTGCCGGACTTGGGACAAAGCCTGGAGCCACAGCCTGCCCAGTTCTGGACCCATGGCTGGTGGGCACTTTGCTCTGTGTTAACAAAGCTGCCACAGAAAACAGAGCCAGGTCTGACCCTCAGAAGATGCTGAGAGGATCATCAAATGACTGAATGACCAACAAAGTTTTGCTGAGCCCTACAAAAAGTTGTATCCTGACCTTCATAACAGGGCCAGGATACAGGTCCTTCTGACTCCTTGTGGGACAAGAGAGAACATTATAAATCTTATGTGGTGTTTTGTATTTAATGTTATCTTTACTAGTCTGTGCTTAAAAACTTCAAAGATTCAGAGGTTTCTCAAAAGTAAGGCTTTTGTTTGTGGTTTGCTGACAATTCTCACTTGTATGAGAAACTGTGGTTGTAATAGGCAACACCTCTCAGGGTCCTATTTCTTTCTCTCTCTCTCTCTCTCTCTCTCTCTCTCTCTCTCTCTCTCTCTCTCTGTCTGTCTCTCTCTCTCTCTCTCTCTCTCTCTTTACAGACAGAGTCTCATTCTATTGCCCAGGCTGGAGTACAGTGGTACCATCATAGCTCGCTGCAGCTTCAAACTCCTGGGCTCGAGTGATCCTCCTTCTTCAGCCTCCTGAGTAGGTAGAACAACAGGTGTGCACCACCACCTCTGACTAATATTTTCTATTTTTTATTGTGTAGAGATGAAATCTCGCTACGTTGCCCAGGCTGGTCTCAAGCTACTGGTCTCAAGCGATCCTTCCACCTCAGCTGCCCCTATCCATATTTAAATAAGGAGTCACTATGAGTGTCTCCATTTTACAGATAGGGAAATTGAGGCACAGAGGGTACTGATTAATTTGTTTCACAGAAGATCGGACTTGGTGGCTCAACCTGTAATCCCAGCACTTTGGGAGGCCAAGGCGAGTGGATTGCCTGAGCCCTCAGGTTCGAGACCAGCCCGGGCAACTTGGCGAGACCCTGTCTCTACAATAAATCAAAAAATTAGCGGGGCATGGTAGGGCACACCTGAGGTTCCGGCTCCTTGGAAGGCTGAGGCAGAAGGATCGCCAGAGTCTGGCGAGTCGACGCTGGGGTAGCCATGAGTATGCCGCTGCACTCCAGCCTGGGTGACGGAGTGAGACACCAACTCAAAAAAAAAATTGTTTCACAGAGACAGCATGGCATAAAACATACACACCTAGTCGTGTTTTGGGGAGGAAGGGAATCTCAGTTTTAACTATCAAGGTAAACTTTAGGTGAAGTATGCCCCCACTGTACAGCAGAATGACCTTCATGTGCCTTGAAGAACATTAAAATATGATACAATATCGTGAGTTACACATACGACAAAAGACAGGAGCCAACGAAGGCCCATACCAGAGCCAAGTGTCGGGGAATAATGCCAGCAATAAGTCTGCCCACTGACCGCTGGCGAAGAAAGCAAAATTTCCTGTGAGGGTTTCAGCAAGATGAAAGGGAAATCCATTCGGCTACACAGTTGAGGCCTTTGGGAGCTAAAATCAGACATACTGATCAGAAGAATGTAGGTATTCTAGACACGAAGATCTAACAAGGTCCTAGGAAGGCAAGAACATCAACGTTGCCATTTGTCACAGAATTGATAAAGATTCAGACAGGAAAGTTCTGCTGTCTGGCTCCCTCAGGGAATGTCATAATTCACCAAGTGTTACCTGTGTGGCACAATTATCCCTGCTGGCTGCAAAACCTTAAACACTGCATCCATTTTGAAGAATAATCTTTCAAAAACAAGTCACAAAAAGAAAAAAAATCTCTGACACGCACAGCAGCACAGCTGAATCTCAAAAACATTATGTTGATGGAAGAAGACAGACACGAGACAGCACACTGCAGGCTTCCATTGACAGGAAATCTGAGAACAGGCAGCACGTGGGTACTCGTGAGAGAAGACAGATCCGTGACTGCCTGGCTGGGGCTGCTCGACTCGACTGCAAAGAAATATGAGGGAACTTTCTGGAGTAAGAATTGTTCTTATTTTGATCGTGGTGTAACGACCTGGACATATATGTCCACATATGTGTGTATTTTGATGGAAGTCGTCGAATTGTAGACTGGAAATGAGTGTATTTTATTATATGTGGATTATAGCTTGATAAAGTTGATCTAAAAATGATATATACATTGAAAATTTATGTTCACATTTAAAAAAACCTGCAAATGGCTGTTCTTTAGCAGCTTTCTTCACAATTGCCAAGGCTTGGAAGCCGCCAAGATGTCCTCCAGTAGGTGAGTGGATAAAGACACTGTGGTATATCCAGCCAGTGGGGTATTAGTCAGCACTAAAAAGAAATGAAGACACTTCAGGGAGATGTTTGCAGGCATCTCACCACTGACCGGTGCTCCTGCAGGCCAAGACACCACCGTCTCCATGCCTAGTACCAAGAGGCTGCTATGTTTCACTTTTACTCTCGATGCAAGCGCCCGGTCACAGGACATCTCCTCAACTTGCAGAGTGTATCTAAAGCAGCTGTCGTCTCATCATGTCTGGGCTGCTCAAGGTCAGGTCTCCGGGGCCACAAGCCCATGACCTCCTGTGAGCTGCAGGACAGGAGTCGGACCCTGCAAGGTCATGCAGGTGTCAAAGGACCACAGCCCCACCCACCTGGGACCTGTGTGGGTCTTGACGTGCACTGACTGCTATACAGTGGGCACCTGGGAAGCTCTTTTCCTCTGTCTCATCCTGCCCTGGGACTCCTGGGCTGGCATCCTGCTCCCGGCCACAGGCAGTTTTCTAGTTTGGTGCAGAATCCCAGCTCCATTGCCATTCAGGTGGGACACTGCCACCCATCTAAAGCACCTCCCTCCACCTCATCACCCTCGAATTCCTTAGAACTGGATGGGGTTCATCAGGGTTCTCCAGAGAAACAGAGTTGATGGGATGTATGTGGCGGGGGGAGGGGAGAGAGAGAGAGAGAGAGAGAGGAGCCGGAGTGGGGGACGGAGGGAGGGATCTATCTGAAGGGATTGGCTCATGTGACTTTGGGGGGCTGACAGCCTGAAGTCAGAGCATCCTGTGGGTGGAGTCTAGGAAGAGCTGCCACTCTGTTCAAGGGCTGTCTGCAGGTAGAAGCCCCTCTTCTTGAGGGGCTTCAGTCACAAAACCTTAGCGTCTGCACCTGACCAGATGATGCCCACTCTCATCATGGAGGGTGGCCTGCTTTACTCAAAGTCCACGATTTAAACATCAGTCACACCTGAAGTGCCTTCCCAGTGACATTGACACTAGCGTTCGATCACATACCTGGGTACTGCGGCCCAGCCACGTTGAACATATAAAACTAACCATCCCGGGGCCATCAGGCCTTCACACACGGAAGAGGCGAGGACTAGCGCAGCCCAGTGACCTGCCAGAGGTTAAACCACCTGCTGGTGTCAAAGCTGGGACTATGAACAGAAGAAGCCACGCTGGCTCACCGCTGGGGTGTCTGCACGCCCGGCCGCAACACCTCCCGGCACCTGTCAGGAGGAGGCGCTGATGACCCGGCGCAGCGATTCTCTGCGGCCAGCCTCATTCAGCAGGACCGGGCTGGGGAGGTCTTGGGAACTGCTGTGATTCTCTTACTATAGGGTTGGTTGGTTGTTGTTTGTTGTTGGTGGTGGTTTTTAAACTCTTCCTAAACGCCGTCCTTTATCCCACTTGTGGTGTGTGGCAAGCACAGTGTCTTCAGGATGATCCTGGAGTGAACAGCAAGCAGAGACCTCGCGGCGGCCCACAGACCTACGCTGCACTTGGACCTCACAGCCTGGCTGGAGCCTGCCGTGGGGTTTCACACACGGCGGTGCCACCACTAGCATGGGGATTGCCTGTGGTGTGTGTTAAAATGCAAATTAGAGTCTCTCGTGTTGCTCTCTATCTAGCTATTTATTTATTTATTTATTTTAATTTATTTTTGAGAGAGAGAGTCTTGCCTTGTCACCCAGGCTAAAGTGCAGTGGGGAGATCATAGCTCACTGTCGCTTCAAACTCCTGGGCACTCCTCCCACCTCGGCCTCCCAAGTAGCTGGACTGTAGGTGTGCACTATCATACCGAGCTTTTTTGTTGTTGTTTTGGTAGAGATAAAGTCTTGCTATGTCACTCAAGCTGATCTCACACTCCTAGGCTCAAGCAATCCTCCCACACAGCCTCCCGAGTAGCTGGGACTATAGTGTGTACCACTCCACCCAGCTAATATTTTATTTTCTGTAGAGTCAGAGTTTCACGATGTTGCCCAGTCTCGTGTTGAATTCCTGGCCTCAAGCAATCCTCCCACCTCAACCTCTCAGAGTGCTGGGATTACAGGCATCAGCCACCATGCCTGGCCAAGAATTCCTGTTTGTAAGGAGTGCCTGGAGTAATTGCCTGGACTCCGAGGTTTGAGCACTGACCCAGCCAGGCGCTGTGATGGGAATGCTCACATGGTCATCTCATAAGCACTCTGGAGGCTGTTCTGATTCTCATAAGCACTCTGGAGGCTGTTCTAGCAACGTTTATGAAGCTGAGTAGCATGTCCTAAACTTTGCAGCTGTCCAAACACAGAGCTGCCATTCCGCATAAACTGTGAATGGCCTCCGCCGGAGTTTTCTAGAGTCACCACCACCCACATGGACAGCACCGTGGAGGGTTAGGACTGGTGGCCAGTGGGTAGTGGGTGGTGGGCACTCTCCGCATCTGGGGCCCTCCAAGACCCATAAGGACAGCGCTGTGGGGGGTGGACTGGTGGCCAGTGGTCGGTGAGCACTCCCCACATCCAGAGTTCTCTGCCACCTGCACCAACAGTGCTGTGGGGGGTGAGGACTGGTGACCAGTGGTCAGCACTCCTCACATCTGGAGCTCTCTGGGAACAGCCTGGCCCATAGTTCCTTTGGCCCCTGGTTGTGCATACTCGATTGTTCTTTTTCTGTTGCTGAGGTGCCTAGAGGTATCGTTAAGACCTGAGGATCACGCTGCAGTGTGGACTGTGCCTGTAGTCCCAGCTACTCGGGAGGCTGAGGCAGAAGGATCACCTGAGCCCAGCAGATTGAGGCCGCGGTGGCCGTGATCGCGCACTGCAACCTGGGCGACAGAGTGAGACTCCAACTCAAAAAATAATAATAAAAATAAAAGATACCAAAAGCCGAGAAAACCATTCTAATGTCTTATCAAGATTATATAGCTCCACGGGGAAAGAGTTGAAGGGATGGGATCATGCCAACAGGGTTCTAACTTTGTGGTAGAGAATGTTCGAGAGAAGCCAGTACAGCGGCCTCAGGCTGGCCTGCTTCTGTCTCTACCTTTTGCCTGAGAACACCCTTTTAGCCACATTCCTTCTTTCTTCCCCCCATGAAAAATGAAGACGTCAAGAGAAAAAAATAATTTGTAAAGACCCCCTTTACATGAACTGTCAACCTGGGCTTGGGCTCGAGTTGCGCAAAACGAATAGAGAAAGGTTGGGGTCGGGTTCTCATGCCCACCTCCCCTTTGTGGGAAGCTGGGTAAGGAGAGGAGTCTCGGGGTAGAGCAGAGAGAAGACCAGTGTGAACCCCAGCGTGGACTTAGGGGCCTCGGGTGGTGATGGGATTTTCCTAAATTCTGAGTAGGTGGCACCATAAGAATACGGACTCCCTCACTGAGTGCTGGGGGTGGGGCGCCCAGGTTCCAAGCTCAGGCAATCCTCTCACCTCGGCCTCCCAAAGTGTTGGGATTACAGGCATAAGCCAGTGCGCCCGGCTTGACATCCTTAAAACTAGACCTAATTAGAATGACCGGCGTGGTGGGGGGGCTTATGTTATCATTAAAGGTACCCACACTTTACCTGTATGATGACCACGTATGTACCTAACCCTCATTTGTACCCCACCTTTTAAAAATAAAATAATTTTAAAAAGAAATAAAAAAATAAAATATATCCTTAAAAAAAAAAATCAGAATGACCATCAACTACCCCCACTCCCTGCCCCACCCACCTGGCCGTGCCACTGCGTGCCACTGTGTCACCGTCACAGAGTTGTTTTGTCTCCAGGGCTCCATCTGGGCCCAGATCTCATGAGTCTGGGATGACCCTTCTGAGTTGCTTTTCTGGCATGGGGGCAGGGCTTGTAACCGGCCTTCCTCTGCCCTGTTGGGTCTGAAACCCGCACTGGCCTCTGGGACTGCAGGTGCATTAGAGACCCTGTGTGTGGCATGGGGTCAGAGCCAAGGCCACAGCGTCCAAGAAACTCTACACCTGGTGTGCAGGGTCTTGAATTTAACGTTCTAAGCCCACCTCTGACCCCGAGACCCAACTCTGAGTGCAGAAAGTGTTCACAAGTTCTAACAGGCTCCGAAAGCCACAAAAGCCACCTCCCTGCTCACACAGGACGTGGAGTCTGCCCACATCCACACCTCGTTTCCACATGGAGGGCAATTCTGGGGATCATGGGCCTTTCTCTGTGGCCCCTCCCCTCATTCCTACCCCAGGGAGGAGAGCTGGGAGCATCCCCCTTCACATGCTGGGCTCTCTCTTTGGGATCTGCCCCTCCAGGAGCAGGGCTCTGCGACCACTCATGTGGGTCTACAGGGGTGGTGTCCTCGGAGGATGCTGCAGTGGCCTGACACCTGGGACAGGGTGGGAAGGTCCACCTGACTCAGCAGCACTCACACGCCCACTCAGCAAACAAACCCAACACCACACTCTCTGGACCAGCCTCCATTGGTCAGAGCATGGCGGACCGGTCTCCATCTGCGTGACTGCCCAGGGCATTTCTCCATTTGAGTTTGGAGGGGGTGGGCTTCCCTCAAGTCCCATTGCCCTTCATAATGTGAATGGAACTTGGGACTTTAATGAAATTTGGAACTTTAATGGAGTGAGGCATTGCTTGTAGAAGGGAAGGGAACATCAGGAGAGACCTGATGGGTTCTGGGCCACCACCAACAGGCACACTGGTATCTCCCACCCATCTGCAGGAGACAGGGAGCATGGTCGATGGTTAAGCTAATCACATCTTTATCTTCTGTTCTGTGTTTTGACATCTCACAAAGCTGGCTGGCCCAGTCAGGGAGAGGCTGCCCTCCCAGGGCTGGCCAGTTCTTAGAGACAGGCAAGGGCGTGTCAAGCTCCTCTCCCAGCCTGAGTCCACACCCCAGGGACTGCCTTCGCTGACTCTCACACACAAGCCAGTGTTGCCCTCACCCTGAATCACCCCAGGGCCAGGCACAGGCAACCAGGGACCATGGCTGCGTCCCAAAGCCCACTGGAGCACTCACACCAGGCCATCTGTGGCCACTCACCCTGCTCTGCCCTACCGCCCCACGGAGGCCATGGTAAAGGCTCTGGCCTCAGCTCTCCTTGGCTCCTGTACCACCGCCTGGAGTTTTCCCAGTGGATCTGGGTGGTGTGTGGTGGCCCGCTCACCAACACCTATGGGTATAATAAACTACTTCCTTCTCTGGCCTCTCCCTGTGGCCGCACTGATGTACCTTACTGCACTCGGCATGGACATCCTCAGAGCGGCAATCTCTCCAGGAGGCATGGCTGCCCCACAGCTAGGACCTGGCTGGCTGGAAACAGGTATGGGGAAAGGGTCAGGGACCAAGGCACCGTGACGTACCTGAGGCAGTAAGGGTCCCCCTTGCCTCCAAACTCTGGGTAGAAGGGAACCTTAAAAGTCAGAAAGCACAATTCACAGTGTTTTTCTTTTTTGGGGAGGGAGATGGGGGAAGGGAGTCTTACTATGTTGCCCAGTCTGGACTTGAACTCCCAGGCTCAAGTCACCCTCCCTCCTTGGCCTCTGGTGTAGCTGGGCCAACAGGCACGAGACACCACACCTAGCTTCAACTCATCATTCAGTGCTGATCCTGGGTCACAGAGGCAGCAAACCCCCTGGCTTCCCTTGAGAGAATTCCTTGCCTGATGCTCTGCAGCTGAGAAAGAAAAGCAACCAAGATACGACTTTCAGGAGCACTGGCATATTCCACATGGTTTATTTCATCTTGGCATCAATTGATATACATACAAGGTTTTATAGAACTTACGCCCAGGATTTTTAAATTCAAGCATTGATAAGAACATTAACTGCACAGACAGCAGCAGCTGGCCTGAACGCTGTCTTTAATGGGTGTAATTTACCTTTAATAAATGGCAATATTTGTGTACTATTTAGAGCTTGAACAAGCTTTGGAGGAGCTTTAATCTCACAGGAAGACACATCTAGCCTTTTATTTCAATTCAACCCTAATCCATTCACAGGCACATACAAAGCACCTGCCAGCACCAGCTTCCTGCTGGGTGCCTGACAACACACGCCCAGATGTGCAGAGTGCAAATAATGTGGATGCTGAAATCAATTTGGATGCAACTAAGACATCTGCAGATTTTCATTTTTAGTTCATGTTATAATCTTATGAATTATAATACTGTGAGAGAAAGGGAAGAAAATTGATTTTTTTTACCCCAAAATAAAACTTTTTGTAAGCGAGAAAAGCATCTAAAATAAGAAAGAACACAAAGAACACTTTTGTTCACATTTGCCCTACTGAGATGTTACAAAAGATTATGTCCTGAAGCTCTCTTGGCTTTAGGAAGAGACAAAAGAACCTCAAAAAATTCCACTTCAATATCGTTTACAAGAAGTTGCCTAAGAGACCAGTAGGTTCAACGGCTGTGACCAGGGTTACTAAAGTGACACCAGAAATTAACAGAAATGGAGATGACTTGTCTCTTAAGTGTTTGTTGCAAAACCGATGCAGGCTTCAAGCTTCAGCTAAGCAGCCAGATAATTTTCACAGCATTCATTTTCTTAAAGGAAAAAGAGCGGTGTCACCATAAACTCGGAAACCAAATCACCAAGTTCCAAATCCAAGCTCTGTAAAGCTGCCAAGAGTCAGTGCTGGGGCTGAGGGCTGTTCCCAAGGCAAAGAATACAACAGAAAGAAAACGAGGCAGCCTTCAGCTCATCCTGTGGGCCGCAAAGGACCTTGATGGGCCATGCAAAGGTCACTGCTGTCAACAAGCAAAGGTCAAGCCCACATGCATACACATCTTCCCCAGGAAGCACCACTGCTCCTCCAGACATGGGCACGGCCGTGTCAAGGGTAATGTTATGAGAAGAAGCGTGGTGGCTATCATCAAGGCACTAGCCTCAGTTGACTCTCTGAACTGATCGATGACCACAAATATTTCTGCACCAACCTTTTTCCTGAGCAGCGCTGGACTTAGAACACCACGCTGAATATGAAAAGAACCTATGGCGTGTCAGACCCCTAGAGGCACGACTCAGCAATGCTCATGCCCCTTCCCCAGCGGACCCCAAGTCAAAAGCCTTGAAGGGTGTAGCTGTTCTGTTTGTTTAATGGGTGCAAACCCTAGTGGCTCCACATTCTAGGTACTGACCCCCAAGGAGAGAGAAGTGGTGCTCATGAAACGTCAGGTTCTCTAGTATTTTTTATGGGACATTACTGTTCAGAAATCTGACATACGATATTCTATATGTTTTCAAAATAGGTTGGCTAGACATCCTTTATGACTGGTATGAATTCTTTTTCCGTATTCCTTGGGTGTCTTTGTGCACTTCGCTGTGATGAGATGATGGGAAATGCCTGGGACTGTCTGCCAGGTCCCACAGGAAGTGGAGCCACATCTGGGGTGGGTACCCTTCACTGGGATGAAATGCTCGAATCACACACAGAGGCTCCAGCCGGGTGTGTGACAGCGTGGGCACCCACACCTGATATCTACCACTTCTCCTATCATCTTATGGGGATGATTTCACCTCAGCAGCTCAATTTCAACACTTTATTTTTAAACAGTAAACATCATAGGAATTAAGTTTGCAAGTAAAATCACAGTGGTCCCATTTCTTATAAACATTTTAGCATTAATAACAAAATCTAGAAAAAAAATGTACTACAATAGGAATGGTACATTTCTTACAAGAACATTATTTGTTTCCTTTTGCTGTAAGTACTTTTTTACTACCTTTTCCACAGTGCACTCCTCTAAAAGACCTACAGAGTCAGGCAATGTGAAGTCTGTTTTTCTTTCCTAAGATGATTAGACAAGTTGCCAAGATATCCTCTCGGTTCATGAGAAATCCTCCAAGTCAGCGGAACACACTCCAACCGAAATCATGAGCTCTAGCCCCTGGGCCATGCATAAGTTTCAAGCTGATCATTTCTAACACACTTAACGGAGAGCTTTCATAACCACAGACTTTTTAAAAGACATAACCTATTTTTCCATCACCAACTGATTTCCAGAGAGATGGCAACTCCCATCACTGGAATAACAACAAACAATATTAAGGTATGCATGACTTCATCTTATTATGTTCCAGCAACCTTCAACAAGCACTTTTCCTATTATGAGACAAAAATGGGTTGGGCACAGGATCCCAAGTGTTTGGCCCTTATTTGTGAACATGCATTTCATCCTCAGGCTCTAAATAAACAGTAAGTCCTGGCTGTACATATCCGAAAAGTAAAATGTCCTGCCACATGGTGAAAGGTCAATTGGTGTGTTTGATTCTTGTGTCCTGTCAATGTAAGGAGTCTCATGCTAATTTCATTAGGGTGTTTTGGGATTCAATTCAGTACAAGTGAAAAATGCAGTTTACTTGCTAAATTACAGTAAAAATGCATGTTATTTTCTTAATATGCCCATCGTCACTCTGCCATATTTTCTTATGATGGTTATAAAAATTAATCTCCCTCATCAGAACTACATAAGCCACATTGAAAACATCCCAAGTAGTGGGTTCAAACTGTGCTGCACGTTGGTTTATAGAGTTATCAAAAAGAAATGACTCTTACCTTCTTTTTAAAGAACGCTTCTTTTCATCTCTTTCTAAAATATGAATGTGGAGCCAGGTTCGGTGGCTCAGCCTGTAATCCTGCACTTTGGGAGGCTGAGGTGAGTGGATTGCCTGAGCCCGCGGGTTCAAGACCCGCCTAGGCAACTTTGCGAAACCTCAGCTCTACAATAAATAAAAAATTAGCCGGGCGGTAGCGTGCGCCTGTAGTTCCAGCTACTTGGAAGGCTGAGGCGGAAGGATCGCCGGAGCCCAGCAGCTCAAGGCTGCGGTGGCCAGGAGCGGCCACTGCACTCCAGTCTGGGTGAAAGAGTGAGACTCCAACTCAAAAAAAATAAAAATTAAAAATAATAAAATAAAATGTGAATGTGGCAGAGAATGTATAGTGGACTGTCAAAGATTCCTTTTTAAGTAGACAAGCAGCCTTGTTAGTGTGTTTTTTCTATTTGTAATATGCTGTCTGGTAACATCTGGTCACCAAGGGCTTAAAATTCAAATAATAGGATACCATCACTGTATCACTGACCATAGTCATTAACATACTTTAGCCTGAAAATATTAACTCTGTCTCAGCCACACAGCAAGATGGAACTGCCCTTGAGGCCTGTGTGTTTGACCCTATGTGTGGTGTGGCTGGTATCACAGAGGAAGAACTTCCAATGCTTTCTAGACAAGAAATCGTATTGGTCACCAAAAGTTTCATCCTTAATGCTTATCAAATTACTCTTTTAGGAGCTGAGTCACCCAAAATGAGCACATAGTGGTATCAACTTTTAAACCAAGTTAGAAAGAACTTTGCCTATCAGTTATAATTTTAAACCTCAAGCCAAAAAGTGTGGCCTCTGAGCTCTTCCATGAGTCCTCTGCTGTGGCCTGCTCAGGGTGGCAACTCTGGAACTGCTGGAATCCCATGGGGAGCAGCAGCGTTTGCAGAGTTAAAGACCCCCTCTGCCCCAATCCCCTCCGGAGCTGGGGCCACCTGGAGGACACCCTTAACAACACCTGGGACATGATCACCTCACTCTGAAGCTTAATCTTTCTAGTCCATCTCCTTCCCTCTCAGGAATCCTGCGTCTTATCTATAAGATCATCTATCTGCACACACCCTACACCAGGGGTCCCCAACCTTCTGACCACTGACCTGTACTGGAACCGGGCAGCACAGCAGGAGGTGAGTTGCAGGCAAGCATGTTCTGTTAGTTCAGCGGCAGCATTAGATTCTCATAGCAGCAAAAAACCCTATTTGGAACTGCGCACTGCACATTCCTTATGAGAATCCAATGCTTGGTGATCCTCCCACATCCTGTCTGTAGAAAAACTATCTTCCATGAAACAGATCCGATACCGAAAAGGTTGGGGACTGCTGCCCTACACCTTATGCCCTCGACCTCAGCAAGCAAAGTGAAGCAAAAAGTAACGGGGAACAGGAGGCGTCCCTGAGAACAGCATTGCAACACTGTCTCAGGGCTATTGCTTGGAAGCGTGTAAATGATCCAGCGCGCCCAGTGGCCCACTCACATCTCTCTCCCCACTCCTCCATTCCCTTGCCTTCCCTTTCCCACGTGGGACCTTCTCTCCCAGAGCTGCCCGAGGGAGACGCCCAGTCTCGCGGGGCCTGGCCTACTCAGGGCCCGGCTCCCCGCGGTCCGGTTTCTCCGGCAGGTTGAGCACGAAGGGGAAGAGCACGCCCCGGACGTCCAAGGGCGCCCCGAGCGGCTCGGCCTCGAAGCTGTCTTCCTGCGCTGCGTCGCCGCCGGCCTCGCCGTCCCGCGAGGGCACGAAGCGCCAGGTGCCCGCGCGACTCACACAGTAGATGGTGCCGTCCAGAGCGGCGCAGCGGAAGGGCTGCAGGCCCGCGGGGGCGCCGGGAGGCAGCAGATGCGAGGCGCAGCGGCTCCACTGCTTAGCCAGGCAGTGGTAGCGGGACACGCTGATGCCCGCGCCTGGCCCGGCAGCCGCCTGGCCGTCGCCACGGGCACCGCTCAGGTCGAAGCGGTAGATGAAGCCGTCGAGGGCCACCATGTCGGCCGAGCGCTCGCGGCTGCTGCTGCAGGGACACTCTTGCCACTCGTCCCGCCGAGGATCGTATTTGAGCAGGCGGTAGAAGAGCGAGCCCCCGGACACGTAGATCTCGCCGTTGCAGGTGGTGGCCTCATGTGCCACAGCAAAGGCGCCCCGGGGGAGCGGCGCCACGGTGGCCCAGCGGTCGGTGCGCGGGTCGTAGCGCTCCACGCTGAGCAGGCACTCGCCGCCCACGGCGTACAGGTGGCCGTCCAGGGCCAGCAGCTGCAGCTGTGAGCGGGCCTGGCGCAGCGGCCGCACGGTGCTCCAGCGGTCGGTGGCCGGGTTGTAGCAGAAGACCTGGTCGGACGGGCGCGCGCGGCCGTCGGGGCCCGCGGGGCCCACGCCGCCGGCCACGAAGAGGTAGTTGTAGAGCACGCACAGGCTGCAGCCCCGCGCCGGCGCGCCCTCGGGCAGCCGCGTCAGCTCGCGCCACTCCCCGGCCGCCGCGTGGTAGCAGTAGACGGCAGCCGTGTCCCCGCGCGCGTCCGCGTCCCCCAGCGGGCTCTGCGGGCGGCTGCCGGAGCGCTCCCCGGCAGGGCCCAGCGCCGCGGCCAGCAGGCGAGGGCGGCCGGCGCGCAGGCGACGACGCAGCAGCAGATCGCGCTCGGCCCCGGACAGGCGCCCGAACACCGCGGGCTCGCGCAGCACCTCCAGGTAGTGGTCGCTCATGAAGCGCAGGGCGGCGTCGCGCAGCTCGGCCAGCCGCTGCCGCTTGGCCGCGCTCAGCACTTCGTAGCAGTTGGCGAGACTCAGCTGCGGCCCCACGGCGTCGGTGGCGCGCTGCGCGGCCCCGGGCAGCTGCAGGCGGCGCGCGCCGGCCACCACCTCGGCCACGTTGTCCGGCCGCACGCCCTCCATGCGCCCGCTGTAGGCGTCCGCCAGCAGCAGCCGCAGCGCCGCCGGGCTCACGCCCTGCACCCGCAGCACGTCCCGCGACGCGCGCGCGCGGAAAAAGTCACTGCGCGCCGCCAGCACCGCCTTGTGCGCGCGGAGCCGGTGGCCGGACACCTCGATCACCAGGTCCGGCTCCCCCAGGGCGGGCCCGGTCCCGGCCGGCACAGGCGCGGGCTCCTCCGGGCACTCGCCGGGGGACGCTGGCTCCTCGGCGCGCGCGCGCCGCTCAGTGGCCGCCGCGGGCTCTTCCGGGCGCGCGCGCTCCTCTGGGGAAGCGAGCTCTTCCGGGGACGCGGGCTCCCACCGGCCGGCCGCCACCCGCGGGCCGCTGCGTCGCGAGGGCGGGGAGGTGGCTGCGCCCTCCGCTGCGGACGCACGAGAGTGCGGCGGGGAGTCGTCCCCGGAGCTGAAGCACAGGGACGCGCCGAGACTGCAGGGTGTCTGTGCCGGGGACGCGGCGTCCTCCCCCGCGGCCGGCGGCGACAGGCTGCCCTCTCCCGGAGCCCCGGGCTCGGTGCCGCGGACGCGGTCGTCCCCCGGGTAGAGGACGCAGGGCGCCACCGGGCTCTCCATGGGGGCGGTGTCTGGCTGCCGCCCGCGCCCACCTCCCGTCTGGCCGCCCCGCGGGGCTGGTCAAGGTCGATGGTTACTCCGGGGTTTTCAGTTCGCACGCTTTTCCTGGCCCACGATCAGGTTTCACTGCTGCATCCACACTTGTGTTTCTCCCCCCACACCACCCCCCGCCACACGCCGCTCCCACCTCGCCCCCCTCACTCTCTCCTGCGAGGAGGGGCGGGTCCAACCTCACTGAACTTTTGAACTGTGACAACTCTGAGGGTGGCCGGCGATCAGTCAGAAGAGCTGGTGACTATTCCCGCTGAGCGGTGCTGCTCGCTGACACCCAGGACGCATGTGGAGCTGCGGTGGGTCTTCAAAGCAGCGCCAAGTCCTGGGGGTGTCTAGCTCCAGGGTGCGTGCTCGTCCGAGAGGCCCGTTCACTCAGTTTCTCACTTCACACTCCATCACACCGCGGTCCCTTAGGAACCCACAGAGCTGAGCCCAGCTGTGGCCCAAACCTTAGAGCCTTGATTTTGAAACCATTCTTTGTAAAGAGCCATCCCAGTGGGCTTTCCTTTTTTGTGACTCCCATTTGCGATGAGGCTGAAAGATCAGCTAGAGGATATGTGTCGCGTGCTGGCATCAGGAGTCCTCCTGTGTCTGCATCCATGCCTCCCCTGGGGGCGGTCCATAACTTACTCGCCAGGGTTGTCAGAAACACACAGCCATAGAACACATTCAATGGGCCTTCCTCTCTCAGCTGGAGCCTTCCCCTGTTACTTCCTTAGCTGGGATGTTGGGTGTTTCCTTGTCATCACACCACAGCTTTTCATTCCTGTTTACAGGAGAAAAAGAGAGAATGTCTGAATCTGCGATTTTCAATAAGGTTATTTTGCATCAGTGGCGTCCACCTCACTTCCCTTCCCAGCTTTAAGGTTATGGAATTCCGTGGGGGGTGGAGGGGTGGTAGATTTTTCACTGCTAGATAGTGTGATTGATAGGCCATGTAGACTTAGGTATTTTTCCAGGGCCTTCTCACTGTTCCTCTCCTGTCTCTGAGGACTAGGAAGGAGAACCAAAGTTGAGCAATAGGTTTCGCCAAACATGGCCTTAAATATGTTGGTTACACCATAGGAAATTGTGTTCTGTTGGTCAAAAGCAGTCAGGTATCAACAATTTCTCACATTTTTAACCTAAAAAGTATATGTAGAATCAATAACTTCTTTTAGTGAGAAGCACAGCTGGGCAATGTAACTTTATTAATTTTATTCCCATATGACAGCTATCTGTGTTTTCCAGTCCATTATTTCAAATTAAGTCACAACAAACATTTGTAGGAAAGTGCAGGGACGCTTTTCTGGAATCACCTTCAGATAACTGCCTGTATTAAAGACTCCAGACAGCTCCAACTCCTAGACTGCTAGTCTGAACTGGTCATCCTTGGAACTGTGCCTGTCTCTGAAAAGCCTCAGAAGAAGGCATTATCAAACAACCTAAATGCAGCAAAGGAAAAGACTGAAGTGTCAGGAAGGCAGATGTGAGTGCCTGCAGGTGAATCATAGAATCACACAGGCAAACATCTTCCCTAAGTTGGGAGGAGCTTCCCTAAGAAGCTCTAACCTACTGGAGGGAAGGTCTGAACACTGGCACAGGCCCAGCTGTATTCCAGCTTTCCACAGCAAAGTGGGGACAAGAAACACAGCACACCCAGGATGATCACAAGACCAGCATGCTCAACCCTCAGGGGACACCGGCCCAATGGTACCTCACCCCTGGTGTCCTGCTTACCATGCCATGCCATCACTGGTCCCTATAAACGCTCTTCCTGCTGCTCTGTCACTGAGAAGTCTTTCCCATTATCCTCAGAAGTGAAGTGTCTTCCAGTTGGGAATCCACCACATTCAACTCCCCCTCTGTGTGTCTCGCTCTCTCTCCCGCTCTCTCTCTCTCTCTCTCTCTCTCTGCCAGGTTGCTTTCACAATACTTTCTGGGTGATCACTGTGCAGGGCCGTGTCGTAAGATACATGGGAAGTCCCATGTTAAGAAGCTTTCTGGAACCCTGAATCTCTAACCCTGGTGTAGGCATAAGGGTCCCTGTGATCACTCAGCTGTGCCCACCCCGACTGTTCATGCTGGGGCCTCCATCCTGCTGTCCTGTGGGCCACAGGGATGAGGGTGTGGCCCATGCTGTGATACCTGGGAATATGCATCAGGGACATGCACAGGCACCCTGAAAGCTGCAGAGTGCTTTCCAGTCTACTGAGTCATGCAAAAAGAAGAGATCAAAACTAAGATAAGATTGGGCGTGGTGGCTCACGCCTTTAATTCTAGCACTTTGGGAGGCCAAGGAAGGTGGATTGCTTGAGCCCAGGAGTTTAAGACCAGCCTGGACAACATAGCGAGACACCTATCACTACAAGAAACACACACACACACACACACACACACACAAATTAGCCAAGAGTTATGCTGAGTGCCTATAGTCCCAGCTACTCAGGAGGATTGCTTGAGCCCAGGAGTTCAAGGGTGCAGTGAGCTATGATTGTGCCACCGTACTCTGGCCTGGACATCACAGTAAGACCCTGGCTCAAAAAAGGCCAAAAACAAAAACAAACACTAAAACTTACGTACCAGACTCAGAAATTCATGTGAAACTTCATGTTTGCAATAAAATCAGAGGCTTAATTGGCTCATTCATTAACACTCTTCCATAAAATACAGAAGACACAGGCCTTAGACAGCTAAGGTGGTAAAATTTCTCTTGGCCTGGAAAGGACCTCAGAACTTCCTAATTCTTTCTCTGGCTGGACCATCACCAGGTATGCAGGAGTCATCTTTAAGTCATCAACACAGACTGAAAGATCATCATCACACACACAAAGGTCAAATAGATCTTACAGGCTTAAAATGGAAATTCTACCCTTGAAAAGTCCTGCAGAACCAGCTTAAAGCCTGGAAGAATGTTTGACAAGTATATATTTTGTTGTAACTATGATTAAACGAGTCAGCGATGCCGCAGTCCCAGCAGGTCTTACATGGCTGTGGTGACCCTCTGCAGTGCCAGAGAGGAAGTTGTCTGGCTGTAAGTTTGGAATCTCGTATCCCAAATGTTGGGACCACAGTGTTTTGGACTTCTGATTTATATATATATTTATATATATATATATATTTGCACCTATACTTCCATCCCAAACATAAAAATCCAAAATCTGAAATGTTTTCAATACGTATTCCTTTGAGAGTCATGTTAGTGCGCACAAAATTCTGGATTTTGGAGCAGTTTCCATTTCAGATTTGGGATGCTCCCCGACCCTGGGACAGACCTGGTGCTTTTCCAGCTAGCCCAAGAAAGGATAAAACTCAAATATCTCAGAAATCTTGATACTAGAACTCTTAACTTTTCCTCCTCAACACACATGGTGATTAAATCGTGTCCTTGACGTGTCCTTCCAGCAGAGGTGGTGGCCCTGTCTTCCATGGATGCCCGCCCATCCCCCTACATGTCTTGTGACTCTGATCAAAACTGGCTGAGCCAAAGCTGTAGCCCAACAGCTGGGCACAGCTGTGCACTCCATGAGAGGTAGTGTGAGGGCCTCAGGGGCCACTCCACCGGGATTACTTGCTGGTGGCCCGGTCAGGCACGAAGCCCCTATCCACCATCCATCAGGGACAGACACACGTCAGATATATTCAGTAGCATGTCAAGCAACACTGTTTCCAGGACTGAGATCCCAGCCTCAGCTGATTCCATGCCCCAGGAGGATCTTGGGGCACTTCTGGGGCATGGTCCCCCAGCACAAGAAGACTTGAGCTGCTCCAGGTCTCCCTCACCATTTGCAGGACAGATGCCCCCGGGAAATGAGATTAAGCAGAAGAACTCTTTTCTTCTTCTAATGTTGTTTTAAAAAAACCCATGTTGTTTTTTTGTTTTTGTTTTTCCAGGATGATCTATCGCTATGGTTTTTACTCTAAAATGGATGGTGGGGCGTCCGGCCCATGTTGGCTTAAGAGTCCTGAGACATCAGCAACTCTGCAAACACTGTTGGTCAGGTTTCTTGGGACTGAAGGAGGGGACTTCCAAAGGGATTTTTCCCCATTTGCAGTTGGCTTGAGTCAGAATTCCACTAAGAGGCTGTGAAGCAGCTGGAGCGCCCCCTCTAGATCCAGGCATTTGGAAGAGTGTTTCCTGAGGGACTGTCACTGTTTCTCCAGCACAGCTTCTGGAATGTCACAGTCACTAGTGACCAGAACTCAGCACCACGCTCTCCTTGGAGGGAATATGATGGGGGAGGGGCACTAGGTATAACAGTTTTCTTCTTACCTACAGTTATTCTTGAATGAGAACAGGGTTTAATTAAATACAATTTATATAACATTTCCCCTGAAGACTATACATTTATTCTAGACCTTATAAATACCTAAGCAATTTTGTAATGTTTCTATTAATTTGTTCACTATTGATACAAATTTTAAAAATAAGACTGTGTATAATTTCTCAATGTGGACATTAGCTTATTCAAAATTAAATATCATGCTTCATTTTAATAATACAAACTGCTAAAAAGAATCTTCCTTTCAAATAGTTATAGTCAGCTTGATTTTGTTTTATTTTGTTTAGAGACAAGGTCTTGCTCTGTCACCTAGGTTGGAGTGCAGTGGCTTGCTGCAGCCTTGAACTTCTGGACTCACGTGATCCTCTCACCTCAGCTTCCTGAGTAGCTAGAACTACAGGTGACACTGCCATGGCTAGCTAATTATTATGATTATTATTTTTTTTTTTTGAGAGACCAGGTCTGGTCAGAACTCCCGGACTCAAATGATCATCCCAAATCAGCCTCCCAAAGGGCTGGGGGTTAAAGCATGAACTACCACACCCAGCTGTCAGTTTAAAGAAAAGAAAATGATTCTGTGAATAGACATAGGGAGCATGTATAAACCTCTGTAGTCTGTTTTGTTTACAGTAAATTCCTTCACAGCATCCTGAATATTTTGCCTGTCCAGATGCCCCCCAGTAAAGCACAGATCCCCAAGAATAGTCTGGGCCAGCCAGGCCACTTCCCACAACACCAGGAAGATGCCACTCACAGGAAGCAGACAATAATACCTGAAGTTAATGAAGAAAGAAAACCCACACATAGAAAAGCAGAGCCTAAGAAACCCACAGGGAACCTCAGGATTCAGACTTGATGCCAAAAGGTATTGATTCGCTTTTGGCTGTTCATACAAACATTATTTTTCAAGGTTATTTCCTCTTTAGGCCCAAATGAAAATGGGTCCACAGGTGTGGGCACGCAGGCATGGGTGTGGCTGGGAGTGGGCATGGCTGTGGATGATACAGAGGCCCCATGAGGCTGAGGGTCCTTATTCCCATCCAACTCATACATCCCCAGGGTTCCATAAAGCACAGAGCACTGGATGAGGACGACCATGAAAACGTGCAGAATAACAGTCCGAAGCCAGCCTGGAGGAGGCACCATTTGGGAAATACATCTTCACCGTGAAGTGCATCCTGTGAGCTGCACTGTGTGGCCACTACAAGCCAGGCTCTGTGCCAAGTCCTAGAGGACGTGCAGTGTGGCCGTCTGCTCTTAGCATCTGCCTTCCGGACACCTGCGGCAGTTCCAGCAGCGAGATGGTACATGATGGCACAAGGACACAAACACCAACTGCTGGTGATCATTTCTGTGTAGTTCAGACATGGAAGAGGGTGTCTATGAGGGTGTAGCTTGCTGAGCAATTACACAAGTGGAAGTGCCACACCCGTCGAGGGACAGGAGTGTCTGTTTTCCCAAAGCACAACCTATAGTCTTTCCGCTTGTCTCCATGAAGAACACTCTGAAAGGCCGGATGGCCTGTAACATGACCTAATGACACCAAAATACAACCTGGAGTGTGTGTTTTCTCAGTAGTGTTCTAGTGTGAGATATGTCATCTTGACATACCTGACCCTCATAGTTGCTCACGAGGTCTGTGTTTTTGTGAACCCATTTTGGGGAGGAGGAAATGAGAGGTTGCCATACATTTTACAAGCCATGCAGATGTGAGGAGCAGAGCCAGAAATGAAGCCAGCACTGGCCCCACTGTCCACCCACCAGCACCGCCCATGACACCTCTATGTCATCCCAGTAGTTACAACACCTGGCCACGTGTGAGCTGATCTCTGCCACACCCGTGCACTGGGTTGAGCAAAACCTACAGAATATTCAGAGGGATCAATCACAGCCCATACTTTCCGTAAACAGATCCCAGCAAAGCTGGAGGCTCCACCCAGTTCTGAGGACAATGAAGCACATGGTGTACTGGCCAGGCCCAGCCTGGCACCATCGGCAGGTCCCAGCATGCCCATGTGGATATCATGGGTTGAATGTTCTGGCGGGACCTAATTGGAAGAAGTAAAATCACTGAGAATTTCCAGAAGAAAAGTTCTTGTGCAAAGATGGTCTTGAAGTCTGAGCTCTCCCGGCTGGTAAGAAGTACTGAGCAAACTATCCCCACCAGCCTGCTCACCACCTGAGCAAAAAATAAACAAGTAATGGAAAGAGCAGGTGAAGGGGAGGGAGAGAGAGACCCTGAACTGAACTGTGCTTGAAGGTGGCTTCCCCTGGCTCAGAAGTATGTGAGCTGGAGCATTCCATTTCCAGTTTAAGCTGGTGTGAGTGGGATTGCTGTCCCTGGAAGCTGTAATAATTCCTACTAAAGCCAAAGGTCTACCTCACTGGGTTGTCCTGGGGTGAGACGGGTGACTATGAAGAGCTTACCCCAGAACAGCTCCTACCCCAGCGGGCTTTCACAAATCCAGACCAGAGAACCCACACCCCAAGGATGACAACTTCCCCAAATGACAGAAAGCCCCCAGCAGGGCAGGGGAGAGGCTCCGTCCAGACGACATTCTCCTGGTACCTTCTCAGCACCTGTCCCATGTCAATTCTCAAGCTCACACAGGAGGCAGGCATTCAACAGATAACACTCGCACAAAAACATTAAGTTTCTAGTCTCAAAGGACCAAACAAAATTAGCAACAGACCAAGACGAAGTCCAATTACCCTCCCCTGTCCCTGTCTCTGAAGCATTCAGCACAGGGCCCTAGAGAAAGCACCCAAGACTCATCATCTGCTTGCTGGTTAGCTGGGCACAAGAATTCGTAGGGATCAACCCCTCCTGGTCAAAAATTTAACAAGTCTGGGCAGAGCTTCAGATTTCAGTGGCTCATCCCCTGGGGACACCGCCTAACTACTCCACGGTGACAATCTGTATCCATACCCCTAACCACGGCCAGTTTCATGCTATCTGCAGGAGACTGGACACCTTGGTCCTGAAACTCACTGAACAGATTTACTGACCTGCTTCCTTCAACCATGAATGGATTTTTAAAAAATTCCAGAGCTCTGAGACATGCATGGCATGAAACTTCATGACTCACAGATGCTCCTTTGTGGCTGATGTGACGGTATGCCTGAGGTCAGCACGTGGAAGCAAAACAGAAAGGTGGAAGCCTTTGCACGAAGTGTGCGTTCAGACTTAACCTAAAGCAAGATGAAACAGTGCGGGTGGCTGACCTCTTTCCCAAGGTACAACATAGCCCAGACTCCCTAGAATCAGACTCTGAAGTACTAAGGGAAGACTGTTGGAAATAAACCTATGCACTCACTCCAAAGAGAGTCCTTGAGTCCAAGGTGGACAAGTCCTGCCCTCCTTGTCTCTAAGAGTCCTCAGGTGCACCTGGAACATTCTCAAATAGGAAATACTGGCGCTTCCCTGCAGCTCAGATTCAAGAATTACTGATTCAGCCAAACAGAGAATGACCACCAAGATCACACCCAGGATCACTGAGACTCTGGAGAGAGGCACACAAATCACGAACTCTCCTGAAATTTCTAGCTCTGTGATCTAATTCCGAGTCATGTTTGGGTCAACTTGACTTTTTTAAAATAAATCTGTTTTGTGAGTCCACTAAGATAAAGTTGAGGGTTCCACCAAGGATGGTCAGCTGGGGTCAGAAATTAGAGTACTGGCTGGGGACAGGGGCTCACACATGTAATCCCAGCACTTTGGGAGGCTGAGGTGGGAGGATCCACTGAGGCCAGGAGTTCAAGACCAGCCTGAGCAACGTAGTGAGACTTCATCTCTACAGAAAATCAAAACATTAGTTGGGTGTGGTGGCGCTACTCAAGAGGGTAAGGGAGAGGACCACTTGAGCTCAGGAGTTTGAGGCTGCAGTAAGCCGTGATTGTGCCACTGCACTCCAGTCTTGATGAGAGAGAGAGGCCCTGACTCCAAAAAAAAAAAGGATGAGAGATTACTTGGGCTGAATAAATCCTACCATTTTCACAACTGTTCAACCTGTTAAATCCCCATTGATAACCTCAATACTGATAACTAACAATATTCATTCATTTGCTCATCCACTGAGCAGATACATGTGGTACCGACAGTGTGCCGGCATGCTAGCCACTGGAAAGGTAGCAGGAATGCAATAGACTAAGCCCAGTCCTCACAGAACACAGGCCTGGGCGGAGGGCGGATCTGGGGCCACCCCACAGATTCTGAAAGAGTCACCAACCGTGACAAGTGCTGGGAAGACAGCAGTACAGGGTTCTAAGAGGTCATGATGGATGGCCCTGGCTTCTGCTCTGAGGATAGTGAGACATCCTCTGAGAATAGGACATCAAGGCTCCTGAGTGAAGAGTAGGCGGGAGCAGCAGAGGGCAATCCTCCAGGAAGAAGTCAGTGTGATGGGCTCTGGAGTCCAAGAGTAGCTGGCCAGAGTGCAGGCGGTGTGAAGGGCCGGGTCAGCAGGGCCTGGGCCAGCCATGGGCCAGGTCTCCATAACCCAAGGGAATCTGCTGATGTCTTTAAGGAAGAGAAGTTACAGCAGGACCGTAATGTGATCGGCCTAAAGCTTGAAAAAGGCTGCTTTGTGTCCTTTTGTACAAAAACAGCTGATTAAACTACTTTCAGAACGATTTTGTGTCAGTGCTGATGTGATGTTCAAATGAATGACCCAGATTTACATGCGTCTGTATGATCCATTTCACAATTTTGAATTTTTGAAGTCTGCAGCTGCGGAAAAGTACCGAATAACTCCTTGTATGTACATTTTAAACATGAGAAAATACATAGTCTTTTATGCAACGTGAAAACTGAAAGGAAGGAGGGGCATGGGTCAGGTGTCAGGGTCCCCTCTGAAGAGGAAGGGGGGAGGGGCCACAGGGACTCCGTGCCACTTGGTTTCTTGAAAGAGACTTGAAGCATCAATGGCAAAACTGACAGCACGTGTTAAATCTCAGTGGGAAACATGAGTGTTTCTTTTTCATTACAGTTTCATGGTGTTGAAACTATTTTACAACTTACAACGTAAAATGGTATGCCTAGGCTGGGTGCAATGCTCATGCCCGTAATCCCAGCACTTTGGAAGGCAGAGGTGATAGGATTGCTTGAGCCTAGGCAATTTGGCAAGACCTGGTCTCTATAATAGATTTAAAAATTCACTGGGCATAGTGGTACATGCCTGTAGTCCCAGCTACTTGGGAGGCTGAAGTGGAAGGATCACCTGAGACCAGCAGGTCAAGGCTGCAGTAGCCATGAGCATGCCGCTGCACTCCAGCCTGGGTGACAGAGTAAGACTCTGACTCAAAAAACAACAACAACAATAACAACAAAACCATAAAATATTATGCCCTATGTTTAAGTAGCTACCATTACTGAGCACCTGAGTAATCTGGCCTGCTACCAAGCCCACGCAGGCCATGCGATTGTAAACACAAGTGGGCTGGTTACCAGGTCATGATGCTCCTGTCACACCAGGGCCGAGGCCCTGGCGTCACCAAGTAACTTATCTAGCTGCTCAAGTTCCGGTCAAACTGAAACATGGGAAATCTCACTAAAAACTCGCATTTTGTCATTTTTAAAGTTCTAGGCTCTTCTTGGTTTCATAAAAGAGAGACCTAGTCCAAGATCACAAGTATACAGCAGGTCAGGCCTAGAACATAAGCAGATCCCCAACCTCCCTGGCTTATCTGCAACACTGATATACACTGAAAATACAGGAGAAACTCACTCTCAGAATTCTTTGTTCTGTTTTGTTTCCATTTAGATTTCACAAAGAATCCCTCTCCTGCTCGCCTGCGTCAGCAAAAATGTCAGCACAATTCTCAAAAATAGGATGTTATTTTAGCTTCTACTTCCTACTTGGATGTAGCAATGACTGAACAATGATCGTGTGTTGCTTTAAGTCCAGAAAACTACCTGAGAGTTGGTTCATCTAACTTATAGCCAGGCAAAACCGCGCTTCCTGCTTACATGTCCTGAAGAGAAGGGCCCACAGAAGTGAGGCTGAAGAGATTAGACAGAAAGGCAGGACTCAACCCAAATGCAAGTGCATGGATGTCTACTCTCAAACAATCTGTTATCATTGTTTTTAAAGCAGAAATCAAGACCTGTGGCTTGATGATTAAGAATGCACTTAAGCCCAGAACTTTGGGAGGCCAAGGCAGGAGAATAGCTTGAATCCAGGACGTCAAGATCAGCCTGGGCATCATAGCAGGATCTGGTCTCTACAAAAAAATAAAAATAAATTAGCCGGGCATGGTGGTGCACACCTGTAGTCCCCGCTACTCGGAAGGCTGAGGCAGAAGGATCACCTGAGCCTAGGAGGTTGAGGCTGCAGTGAGACGGGCTCTGTGCCACTGCACTCCAGCTAGGCAAGAGTGAGACCCTGACTCAAAAAAAAAAAAAAAGTGCACTTATATGAGCAAGAAGACAGTTTCATATCCAGTTGGTCCCACAACAGCCAGATGCGAGTGTGGGTGCAAAATCTGTGTGTCTATAATTACACCTTGAGACTGAAGGGGAGCAACCCTTGTGTTAGCTTAACATCTCACTAAATATGGCTTATAGTTGAAGGCTGTCAACATATTTTTATTTAACTTTCTTCTCTAAACTGCAGCTTGAAGTTAACAGCTGTGGTGCGCTCAGGGTGAGAGAACAGTTCAGCCTCACAAAGTTGATGATTTTGGAAACCAAGGATCCCACTTTGGCAAACACCCATAATAAGACATCCAAGCTAAGACTCTGAGAAGGCTGGTGGGCTGTGGCTCCTGGGTGAATCTGCAAGGGTCTGGGGCAGATCTTGCTAAGGAAGATACATCCCCATAGTCAGCCAGTTTGAAGTTCCAGCAAGAGGTAGAGCCCCCCCCCTCCCCGCAATGTGGGCTTAAGATCGTTTAAAGCAATAAAGGTGTGGGTGGTGTCTGTGATCACAGCACGGCTGGATCTCTGCTCCAAGGCACACCCTCACCACATGGATGTGGTTTCTGGATGGGCACCTCACCCAGGGCCAGAGGCTGAGGAGGGCCTCTGCCTTCTCCTGCCAGGCAGCCTGAGTTTGGCCACTCCCTCTTTGGGGGCCTCCAGCAAGCAGTCTGCTCCTCTGACTGGCCCTCAGCAGCAGGGGCTCCTACAGAGGGGCTTTTGGTTGTGTGTAAGAGCCTCCATAGACCTGAGAACACACTTGGATGCCACTCAGAGTATAAGAACATCATGCTTCACCAAACTGCAGAGCCAGTGCACGATGATTCAAAGTGCACAACTGTCTAAACACAGCAAACCTGGCTGGGAAGCTCCCTCATGGTGAACTTTGTGCACAGAGAACCTTTCAGAGGACAGCCTCAAACAGCAAACTGAGGGAAGACATGGCCTGAAACATACATGTGGTTAGCTGGGTGTGGTGGCCCAAACAGGTAGTCCTAGCTACTCAGGAGGCTGAGGCGGAAGGATTACCTGGACCCAGGTAAGGGTTGGTTGGCAATACTGTTGCCATTTTTGCTTAATAGTGTGAGATCTCTCACAGCAGAGGACACTAATCAAATCAAAGTTTATTTCCAAAGTACACCACATTTGCCCAAAAGGTGTGACTTCCTGCAGAAATTCAAGAATTAAGCTTCAAGTGCTGGCCAGGGGTATGCCTACTTGGTGAGCACTCACCTAGCTGCTCATGTGCAACTATGCTATGCGTATTTCCAGTTTGCATATTAGACCACAATGGAATTCCCTTTAGAGAGCAACCCGTACATTCAAGCAGTTTCCAAGTGAATTGGAAGAGTGGAACCTCACACATCTGAAATTCATTTCAACGTTCATTGGCTTCTCTGCACAGGACCGTCCTAGGTCCTGTAGGCACAATGTGAAAAGCCACTAACTTGGCCCTTACAGTCAGCTCAAGAAGATGCATCCCAAGGGCACCCCCGGTGTGGGGGGTGGGTTAAAGCTAGCCCACCATGATGGAGTCCCCTGGGTTTCAGGGTCAGGACAGGGAGGGGCAGCTGGGAGAGCGCTCAACTTCCTAGAGCTGACTTGAGCTCAGGAAGAAGGGGCTGTGACCAGGGACAGATGTCCTGGGCCTCATAAATCCTGGCTGAGTCCAGATGTGATGACCAGGCCCAGACAAGGCTGTCCTTTTTAGAGCATGAGGTGGCATGCAAGATGGCAGAGGGGGCAGAAAGATGCATCAGAGATAGAGCAGACGCACCTCAGGACATGCCCCACGAGCCTGGGTGTGGCTCTGCTTAAGGGTGGGACAGAAGTCAATACCCCAAGTAGTGGCCTCCAGCAGGTCCCTGCTGACTCTGGGTACACACACCCCGTGTGTGGCACAAGGGGCCAGGAACTGTCAACCTCATCAAAACCAAGCTGAATCCAGGACATCAAAAGTGCTCCACCCATCAAAAGTGGATAAAGAAAATGTGGCACATATACACAATGGAATATTATGCAGCCATAAAGAAGAACAAAATCATGGCCTTTGCAGCAACCGGAGACCATCAGATTAAGTGAACTATCACAGAAACAAAGAAGTGAATGCCACATGTTCTAATAGGTGGGCCCTGAACACTAGTCACATGAGCACAAGGGTGGGATTGGCAGTCAATGAGCACTGCTAGAGGAGGGAGGGAGGAAGGGAGGCAGGTAGAAGGCACGTGATAACACAAAGGGTACCTGGTCCGCTATCAGGGGGAGAGAGGGCCACCCAAACTTCACCTGTATGCAGCCTACTTATGCAATAAATCCTCACTTGTGCCCTACAACACTATAATTAATTAAAACATTTTTAACAGAGTACCACACTTTCTCACTCATAAGTGGACCCCAAACATTTACCATAATACTATAAGAAAGGGATTGGCAGTAGTGGGATACTGCTGGGGCGGGGGTGAGGATACAACATCCATAAGGGTACCTGATCTCAAACCAGGCAAAGTGGGGAGCAAAGGGAGGCCCAAACTTCACCTGTATGATGTCCACTTGTATACCTAATCCTGAACTGTACCCCACATCTTTAAAATAAAAATTTTTAAACAGGAACTGGAGGGAGAAAATGTTTTTTAAAGTGCTGCACAACTCATGCTGCAGCTCCACTTCGGATGAACCGGTTCCTCCATCATGGTGGAATGCGTCTTGCAGCACAGACAGCTCTGTGTCTCACTTGGCAGTTTTAACTAAAAGTCTGTTTTATCTTACATAAGTGCAGCTGCCCCTGCTCTCATGAGTTTCCACTTGCATGGAACGTCTTCCTCCATCCCTCACTTTCCATCTGTGTGCCTTAAAGGTGAAGTGAGTCTCTTGTAGGCAGCAGACAGTGGAGTCATGTGTTTTCTAATCTACTCATTCTAAGTCTTTCAAGGTATCCGTAGGTAAGGACTTACTACTAGCATTTTCTGAATTGTTTTCTGGTTGTTCTGTAGATCTTCTATGCTCTTCTTCCACTCGTACTGTCCCTCCTGGGACTAGATGATTTCCTCTAGTGTTATGCTTCGATTCCTTA
Organism: Tarsius wallacei; assembly: GCA_963574415.1. NCBI lineage: Eukaryota > Metazoa > Chordata > Mammalia > Primates > Tarsiidae > Tarsius > Tarsius wallacei. The sequence continues at coordinate 30,417 of CAUYQG010266923.1, forward strand.
GTTTTTCTTTGGTATATCTGCTACAGGTTTTGTTTTCTGATTACCAATTAGGCTTACATAAAATGTCTTATAGTTATAACAATCTATTATAAGATGATGACAAGTTAACTTCGTATAAAACAATCTATACTTTTACCAACCCCATTTTATGTTTCTGATGTCATAATTGACATTTTATCTTGTATATTCCTTAACAAATTACTGTAGCTGTATTAGTCAAGGTGCTCCAGAAAAACAGAGCCAGTAAGATGGATAGATGGATGGATGGAAGGAAGGAAGGAAGGAAGGAAGGAAGGAAGGAAGGAAGGAAAAGGATTCAGTAGGGAAATTGGCTCATGAAATTATTGGAGGCTGAGAAGTTCCATGACAGGCCATCTGCAAACTGGACACCAGGGAAGCCAGTAGAATGGCTCCATCTGATCCAAAGGCCTCGAGCCATGGACACCAATAGTATGATTCTTAGTCTAAGGCCAGAAGACTGAGAACCCAGGGGACCATGGTGCAAGTCCCAGAGTCCAAAGTCCTGGAGTTCCAATGTCAAAGAGCAAAAGAAGGTTGTCCCAGCTTCAGAAAAGAAGGACAGGAAGAGGAACAGGGAGGGAGACGGGGACAGGGAGAAGGACAGAGAGGGAGAATGAATTTTCCCTTCCTCTGCCATTTCGTTCTATCTTGGCCCTCAGACAATTGGATTGTGCTTGCCCACATTGTAGGGCAAGTCTTCTTCACACCGGTTCAAATGCCAATCTCTTCCAGAAACACCCTCATAGACACATCCAGAACTTCTTTCCCAGCTGTTCTGGGTATCCCTTAGTCTAATCATATTGACACCTAAAATTAACCATCACAGTGTCTTTTATTATTTTTTAATAGTTTTGTCTTTTAACCTTCATACTATAGATACAATTGACTTTTATACCACCATTACAGTATCTGAATCTGTTTATTTACTTTTACCAGTGAGTTTTATATTCTTTTGTGTTATGAATTAGTGTATTTTTCTTTCAGCTTAAATAATTCCCTTTAGCATTTCTTGTAAGGCAGTTCTAGTGGTGATAAACCCCTAGCCTGTTTGTCTGGGAAAGTCTTTATCTCACCTTCATTTCTGAAGGATGGCCTTTCTGGGTTCAGCATTCTTGGTTGACAGATTTTTTTCCCCTTCAGCTCTTTGAATTTATCATCCCAGCATGAATTTATCATCCTGGCCTTTATATAAGTTTTCTGCTGAGAAATCCACTGCCAGGCATGTTAGAACTCCCTTGTATGTTATGTGCTTCTTTTCTCTTGTGGCTTTCAGAATCCTCTTTGTCCTTGATTTTTGAAAGTCTGATTACAATATGTCTTAATATATACTTGTTTGGGTTGAACCTAGTTGGAGAACTTTGACCTTCCTGTACCTTGATATTTATATCTTTCCTCAAATTTGGAAAGTTTTCTGCTATTATTTATTTAAATAACCTTTCTTTCCCCTTGCCTTTCTCTTCTCTCTTAAACACCTATAATTCAAATATATGCTCCTCTTCCCCATAAATCCCATAAGCTTTCTTCCTTCCTTTTCACTTTTTTTCCCTTTGTATATTTTCAAATAACCTATCTTCAAGTTCATAGATTCTTTCCTCGGCTTGATCAGTTCTGCTGTTAACACTCTCAATTGCATTTTTTTTCCTTTCATTCATTGTATTTTTCAGCTCCCAAATTTGTATGATTTTTTAAAAGAATTTCAATCTCTCTTAAATGTTTAATTTCTGTTACTTATTGTTTTCCTTATTTCACTGAATTATTTATCTGTATTCTCTTGAAGTTCACTGAGCTTCCTTAGAACAATTATTTTAAAGTGTCAGAATAATTAGTAGAGATCTCCATTTCTTTGGGATCAGCTACAGGGAGAGAATTGTGGGGTTTTGATGATGTTATTCTCCTTGGTTTTTCAGTTTCTTCTTGCCTTACATTGATGTTTTGTGATTTTGTTGGAGCAGTTGCCTCTTACAGATTTTAACAGCTAGCTTTGCGTGGAAAGATCTTCCCTTACAAGAAGACATGAGGGTTCTTGCTGGGTGGGCTGCAGCAGTTCTAGCAACAATAAGAATACAGCTGTGTAGTCTCTGTGCAGCTCTGTCAGCTAAGGTCCAATGTTGACAAAGATCTCAGGGATTCTCAGTAGCCAGTGCTGTGGATGTCCACAGTGGTGGTGAGGGATGCTGGGGTCTTGGGTGGAGATGGCTGTTAAGTTCTCCTGATCTCTTTTTCACCCACTAAGGAAGTTGTGGCTGAGAAGAACCCTCTTGGCACTGGGTGTGGCGTGTGGCCCATCCACAGTTGCAGTGACACTGGTGTCTGAGGAGTGGGGCCCATGGAACAGCTACAGAGCTGAAGCCCAGAGTCTGGGTGCATGTGGAAGGACAGCTCTGGCACCTGAATGGTAATGGCACTGGTGCCAGTAGTGCAGGCACCGCCGCTGCTGCACTGGTCACAGAACACAAGGTATGGATGCCTGAGAAGTAGCCGGAAGCCAAGAGCAAAGCATAGGCATGCACAGGCTTAGAGGAGTAAGATTTCACTTCTGAAGGATCAGAAATGTCTCCAGATATTTGTGTACAAGGATGTTTTTCAGAGCACTTTTGTTAGTAAAAATGTTGGAATAATAAACGAGAAATTTGATTTATAAATTATATTACTATGCAACCTTTAAAAACAAGTTTTGGATGTTTCTAAGGATATGTGAAAATGCTTCAACCACAGTGCTAAATTTCAAGACCACACTAGAAAACAAATTCCCCATATATTTAAAAATGTATACATATTTTAAATATGACGTTTGCTCAAAAGATGGCATTAATCAAATGAATGCTAACATCACCATGTGACAGGCAGTATAGTCAAAGAAAATGGCAGAAGCACAGTTGAACGAATGTCATACTACACACTGCTACCGTAATTTAATTTAACTTCAAAAGTAATACATAGATAACATTTCTTAAAATTTGTATACATTTTTTGGTACCTCTGTATATGTATAAATACACACATATGTGAGCATACACATAGGAGGAAAAGCTAAATGTTTAGAAAGCACGTTGATGGTGAGACTAGGGGTGATTTTTTTTCATAATTTTGGTAGTCTTCAAAGTCTCTGTAATCAACATGTATTAAAATTTTAGAATTAAAAAAATTATATATATACACTCATAGGTGAATATGCATGCATACATGTACATTTGTGTGTATAAAATAAAACAACACAAGTTTTAGTTGGACTTCAAAGAAAACGAGTCCTTGATAAAAGAATATGATAAAAACCAATTTTCCATAATCTCTAGACTTTTATGCATAGAATCTTAAAAATGAAGTCACAAATTTAAAAACCAACAAATTTTTCTTAATTCTGGGCCTGATTTAGGTTGTATATTTGGGGGAAAAAAATGTTGACACATATACCCTGCTGTATTTCAGTATATTCATATTCTCACTTGACTAGTCCCTAGGCCCTTGCCAAAACTTAAACTATCAGGGTAGAGAGACCTGAGACAGCATCTAGTTCAACCCTCCCACTGCGTTTCACATAAATAGGAGGAAAATGAGATGCAGATGGGTTAAGCGACCCTCAACACAGCCCTAATGTAATTTTTCTGTTCTGTACTATGTCAATGCCAGAAATATGAAACAAACCAAGAACAAATCTGAGGTCCAACCATTTTCAACAACTTCCACAAAACCCATGATACTGCAGAAGACTCGGCCTGGGCCACAGCTTGCAGCATGTCTCTGGTCAGGCTGAGATGGAGAAGCCACACTAAAGCTGACAGGTATTCCCCTGCTCTTGCTGGTGCCCTCTGAGAAAAGGTCATTAAGGAAACCAGTAGAAAGATGCCATCCGTGACTCTGCCTGACCCAGGGGCTGCAGGGTGCCACCCCTGGCTGTCAGAGGCTCCACAGGCAGTGATTAGCACCTCTCAGCTCATGAGGCCTCCACAAACCACAACCCGGTCACGTTAAAGCCAGATTAAGCAGCACATGAGTGTCCCATGGAGACCGTCTGCAACGCTGAGCAAGAGGATGCAGCTTTACTCGGTGTGTTTTGAAAGTCTGACCTGGTATGTCACATCATTTGAGATGGTAATTAACCAGGGCCTGTGTCTTCCACCTCATTATTTCTCCTTAAATATCACATCCTCACATGTTGGATGCTTCACACACACACATACACACACACACACACACACACACACACAAAGTACATCAAATCCTTCCTAAGCTTGCACCAATACAACAGGCAAGCAGCTTGCATCAGAAACAAACCACGGTGCTGTTTGACACAAGAAGCGAAGATCGGTTCTTAAATTTTATATCTTGACTTCTATACCAAAATAGTTAGACATACTCCTGAAACTATTTAATCTTATTTACTCTTCAATCAAGGAGTAATTTCCTCCCACTCTTTGAGGCTCAGGAGTTTGCACAGGTGAGTGACTTGCGCAAAGGGACAAAAGTCAATAAATAGCAAAGCTGGGACTTAGGTTGATCAGCAGACCTATTGCTGTGGTCATGTTTTAGATTCACTCCACTATCCTGGTGACAAAATCCTACACCAAGTACATGTACCCCAACCAAAAACAGGGAAGCTCCTCTCCCCACGTGACAGAAACCCTGTCCACTTAGACCTCCATGACACTATATCAGGTGAGGCTTCTTTTTCACTCATTAATGTATTCATTGACTCAATAGGTATACATTAAGAGTCTACTACATACCAAGCACACACCAAGTCAAGGATGCAACAGTGGGCAGACCAGGAAGAGGTTCTGCCCATATCCCGGTGGGATGTGCAGCATCAGGAGGAAGTGCTATCACCTGAAGTGTTCCCGGTAAGTGAGCTGGCCGACCTCACCGAGTTCACCATGTGCTGGACACCATATGTCATGCTGCCAGGAAGATGCGGGGCCTGCCTTCCTGGAGATCTCAGTCTAAGGAGGAAGCAGACACACTTCAGACCTGCCACTAGTAATGACTTTGGTGCTCAGACACGACACACACTGCAGGAGCACTGTCTGGAGCCTAACAAGGAAAGAGACCACCCCGGCAGGCAAGGAGGTCTCCATCCCTGAGGAAGTGGAGAGGGCTGAGATGCAGGGCAGAGCAGGAATCGTCAGGATGGCCCGGAGGTAGGACGGCAGCCGGAAGATCTGCACATGTGCAGAAAGTTGGGCAAAGACCCTGGGACTCCACGACTACGCAATACAAACAGTAATACTACCTAGCATCAGCACTATGGCTTTCCATTTATGAAACATTTCACGTGCTCATTTTATGATTTTGCATTCTAGATTCAGGAGATCTCAGATCTGCAAAATTAATCCATGTGCTATTCCATCATGCCCTAAAGTGTGAAGTCACATGGATTTATGATTTATGTTAAGGGAAGTGCCAAAATTAATTTAGCTATACAATTCGATTATGTTACAGTTTTACAACACTTTGCCCTAAGTCCCCTCACCGGTCTTCCTGTGTGCGGGAACCTGTCCTGGCCACCAAGCCTTTGCATATGATGTTCCCACTAACTTTCCCCTCCTGTCCTGTGACACATCTCCTCATCCTTCAGATCTCCGCTTGAGGTTACCCAGTTTTCTGCATTCATAGGAATCTGCTCCTTTCCTTCCGGGCACTTGTCTCCATGTTATTACACATTAATTAGCATAATTATACGTTCTATGCCTTTCACTGTATTCAAGTCTATGCTGGGGGAGGGGAGAGTAAATCTATTTGATCACAATTGTATTCCCAGCACCCAGGACTGCCCCTGACCCACAGTAGGGATTCATAAATATTCAAGAGGAAAGAAATTAATGCTAATCCTTAACACAAAACATGCTGGAGACACGTAAGGGGTTCCATTTCCTAGGCACCATTTCTTTCACTTGTTACTTCTGGCAAGAACCTGGTTGCTGGCAGAAGGTCAACTCCTAGAAGTTTTATTCTTAACGTTAATGTGCATTGTTAAAAATGTTGCAAATTTGCGCTAGGTACCAATGCTATAATTTTAGCTTAATTACAATGATTTCAAGAGAAAAACCAAAATCAAGACCACATTTTTATAATAAACCCTTGAACTCCAGAGAAGAGCAGATCTGCCAGAGTCACCAGGGAAGTGTGGGGAATGGCCCACTGGCTTCGGATCAGCAAACTGGCAGCTCCCCGGCACCGCTCAAGTCCCCCATGAGAGTCCCATCACAACCTTCCAGGCAGGCGGCTCAGAGGCGGCTCAGAGGCACCACAGCTGCCAACTTGTCCCAGATTTGCAGCACAGCTATTATTAGGGAGCAATCCGTGCTGTTGGCATTTGGAAAACAACTGAACATGGGCCCAGACGGGGGCGTTCTCACATGGAGAGGCGCTTTGTTTCAGCTGGGGCACTAAGAAAGGAAACTGTACTTGGAACTAGAAAGGAGACCTCTGGCTTCCCACTGCCCTTGTTGCTCCTTGTCCTGGGACATGTGGAAACCCAATCAGGGCAGGACTGTCTGGGAAAATGTTTAGAAATGTTGGGATGGCCCCACATCTCCAGAATCTTCCGTCCTCCCAGGACAACATGCTCTGAGGTCAAGCTAGGGCCTGGGTAGCCAGAGGACGACCTATGGAGTCACGCTGCCTGGGGACACCGTCCTAGCCTGAGACCCACATGTTTAACTCTTTTCTCCCTCCATCAAGCTGAAGATTGGCTGAAATAGTCACACATCGTTAAGACGGGGTATGACTTCTGAGAAATGCGTCCTTAAGCCATTTCTTCCTTGTGTCAACACCGCAGAGTGTGAACACCCAGATGGTCTAGCCTACCACACACCTATGCCATATGGTCTAGCCTACAGCTCCTAGGTTAAAAATCTATATAGCATGTGCCTGTACTGAAGACAGTAGTCAACTGTCACACAGTGCAAAGTATGTGCATATCTGAACACATCTAAACATTGAAAACGCACAAAAAAAAACAGACTTGTAATCTCACAGGACCGCCATGGTACATGTTGGTCGTTGACCCAAGCGCGATGCCGCCCCTGACTGTACTACAAGCAAAATCTATTTTCATGATGCACTTTTTAGTTACACGACCAGTAACGCCTGTGCAACTGACACGAAAGGCTCCAAAGACTTTACCTCACTGACATTTTTGCTTAGTCCCGTCCAAATAGGGACACTGGCCTGCCAATCACCACACACTCAGAGACTGTGGGTTATCCCCAGAGCACACCTGCGCCGGTGGCCCGCTCCCTTCCGTGACGTCAGGCTGGGGAGGATTAGTCTAATAATAGCACACGACTAGCTCTGGATAAAAAGCTGACGGGCTCCCCTGACATCTGCTTAGAGTTCCTAATTAGAGGCTGAGCAACTGCTCCTCGGTGGGAAATAGGCGGGCAAACCCGAGGGCGCAGGGACCGCGAGGGCGGACTTTCCACTCAACGGTGGGTTGGGGGGGAAGAGAGAGGAGTGTGGAGAGGGAAGGAGGGGGCGGAGGAGGAATGGGGGGGTGGAGGAGGAATGGGGGGGAGGGCGGAGAGGAACTTAAACTCCACCGGCGGCGCGCCTGGAGTGCGCTGAGTAGAAGCAAAACCTCTTGTTGCGTTGATTTATTTTCCCTTGGGATAGACATCGGGGATGAAGATAGAGACTATGGATTTCTCGGACTCCAAGAGGTGCTGGGAAATGTTTTAACCCTTCTCGAGTGTTCCAGAAAGAAGAGGCTCGCGGAATCCCCACCAAACCCGCCCGGGGCGGGGGCGGTCTCCTGGCACATGGGTGGCTGCAGGGGTTGCCGAGGAAATGAGTCCAGGCCACGCGGTGTCCTCGGGGGTCAGCGCACGGGCGCGTCAAGGCAGTTCTTCTCTTCCAAACCCCCTCCCTCCGTCCCTCCCCCCACCATGTCTGGCGCGTTCGACGCGAGCCACCAGGAGCTGCTCCCGGGCTGTCGGGCTCCGCAAGAGCGCGGGGCGCCTTGGCCCGGACACCCCCGCACACCCGAGACACGGGAGCAGCGGCGGGAGGAGCAGGGCACAGAACGGGCGGAGGGGCGACAGCCTAGAGCCAGCGAGCCGGGATCCCCTCCCTGGGTCCCCGAAGCCGGGGTTGGGGTGGGAGCCGGGGGGCCCTCCCTCCCACTCGTTTCTGGCGGCCCCAAGCACGCATGCCCCAGACAGCCTGTCCCCGCGATGTGCGGGTGTGGGCGGGGCCGGCAGCCAAGAACCTAACGGAGGAAACTACAGGGGGCCCCCGCCCCTGCCCGGCCTCCAGGCCCTTGTCCCCGTCGGGCCTCTAGCCCCGCCTCCGGGCCCCGCGCGCTCCAGGGAGGCTCCGCTGGGGAGGCGGCGGGACCTTCCGCGGTCGCGGTGCGCTCCGGGGTGGCCAGGGGCTGTCCCTACGGAGGCGGCCACCGTGTGCAGCTCATTGTCCGCCGGGGACAGCGCCCCATCCTGCCCTCCTTCCCACGCCAGGCCAGCGGCCCCGCGTCCCGAGGAAGGCGCCAGGAGGACCTCGTGCGGCGGCCCCAACGCCCCCATGCGGCCTCCCGGGGGCGGGACGGGGACCCGCCCACCCACTCCACGTCCGCCTCCCGCCCCCGCCCCTCCCTGAGCAGAGCCGCCCCCTCCCTAGGCCTCCTCCCCTTCCCCGGCCGCAGCCGCCCCTCGGCCACCTCCCCCGCCTCGGCCATCCCCTCTTGATCAGCGCCCACCAGGCTTCCTCTATCTTTCACCTCCCGGGGTTCTCGCCGCAGCCTCCCCTCCGCGGGGCGCGCCCCTACCTCGCCGCCGGGCGCTCTCCCTCCACCCTGCGCCCACCCAGGCTCAGGACGCGCAGCCTGGCGGTGGGCTCCGGCGCGCATGCGCACGGGCCGCTTCCCGCGCACCTGTGGGAGCGCTGGGGTCCGGGGCCTCGCCGCGCACCCGTGAGCGCGTCCGGGTCCCGGTGTGGGCCGTGGGCCGGTTACTCACCGCCTCGCGGAGACAGCCGGGAGCCCAGCACCGAGGGGCGCGTCTGCAGCGGGGGGCGGGGGCGGGGGCGGGGGCGGGAGGGGCCCTGGACGCGTGCACTCACCGAGCCGCTCGGGAACGCGCGCCTCCAGCCCTGGCCGCCGGGGGGCCGCGGTTCCAGAGGACCCCGCCTGCCCGCTCCCGCCCCCGCGCCACCCCTCTCGCCCCCGCGCCATCCCCCTTCGCCCGCCCCGCCCGCGCCTCCTGCGCTTAACCCTCTCGGGGCGCCCATGGGCAGGGTCCTGCGGGCGGGGCCGGCTGCCCCCGCAACCGGGCGCGGCTGAGTCCCCTCCCCGGGGCCCTGGAAGAGGCGAGAAACGGGGGCCAAGGGCAGGCTAGGCGGATTCCACCTCCCCCTCCCCATCTCCAACAACTAGGAGTAGTAGGATTCAGAGCTGTATAAAGAGCAGAGGCGACGCGCTGACATTTTTCGGGGCTAAAAACCTACTGCTCACATCCTTATAGATCCCAGGATTTGAAAGAAGCTCACAGCGCGAAAGTGGACGGAAAATCGGAACTTCTCTTATTCAGAATGGCGATCCTCCCCGCGGCGCGGACGCAGCTCCGAGCAGTGTGGCCGTGTCCCTCCTTCCCGCGCCCAAGCTGCCCTGTGACAGAGCGGCCGTTGTCCCTGGGTCAGGGGCTAGCCAGCGGAGTTCTGGTTAAGACTGGACCCCCGGTGGTAAATGCTATTTTTAATGGCTTTGTGCAAATTAATGACGATTAGATTTTTGTAAGCACAGAGAGCCAGAGCCTTTAGTTTCTTTTTCTTTCTGCTTTTTTGACAGTCTTTGCCAGTTAGATACTGGAGCTATCCCAAGCCTTTCCGATTTCAGTACCAACACGAATGCCCTGAGAACGTCTTTCAAACCCTTTTAGTTCAGTTGCCAAGGAGAGAGCACCTTCCATCAACACTTGGACCACAGGAGACAGAAACCGAGGGAACTACTGAGATTTAAAAAACTGAAATTTTTGACTAACTGTGGCAGAAGCCAGCTCTTTTCAGGCAGAAATAATTTCCATGATGCTCCATTTTTATTTTGTTCAATGTTCTCCAAAAATCTTTCAAACTCTCCTGGAATCTTTCCACTGGGTCTCTACTTACCTTTGAGTGATGTCATCCCCGCACTTTTGATGGGGCCATAAGCCAACAGCCTACCTGGCTTTCCCCACCCTGGGGTGAACCCCGAGGGCCATCCAAGTGCCCTTAGCCACAAGTGTGAACAGGAAAGTTCTAATCTGTCTTCCCTATGGTTCTACTGGCTTCCAGAGATCTGGCAGTGTCAGGTCTCCCACTGGATTTCACCATGCTTGGCGTACATGAGCTTCTCAATACATATTTATTGAATGAATGAAAAAATAAATGAAGTGACTTAAAATGTCCATCCAACTGTTAAACCATCTAGCAGATAGTAGTGTGTGCCCCTCTCCACCTTCTTTCCTACTTTAGATGTTTTATTTTAAGAACGAACTGTAGGCCAACATGGTCCATGGAAATTGGAAAGGAACATTCTGCGTTTGAGTTAGGAGTTCTTTGTAACTACGGGACCTCTAGAGTTCCTGAAATTGAACCTGGGATATAATAATGTCCAGAAGACAGGGGACCTCTCTGATGTAATAAATCCACTAAGAGTAATCATCTTTTGCTATGTAAATTCTCCACTCTTCAGGAAGAGCCTGGCCATGCATGGTAGATGTGAAGCAAGTAAATAGTCCACCATAAAAACTGTGCCTTAGAGATACTCAGAGCTCACTGCGTAGTCCAGGGCACAGTGGTCCACAGCCCTGAGTGCTGGCCCTACCACCTGGCTCCAGGGGAAGGGCTCTGAGTTGCCCTTGGAAACCACGTGGAACACTAGAAACCATCAGCTCTGCAGTTCCATAGTTGGGACCTCAGCCTCCAGTCTTGCCGTCTGCGCACTTGGTGACCTGGAGCGAAATGCTTTGCCTCTCTGTGGCGCACGAGGACATGTCTGCACCCACCTCAGGGGACTGAATGAGATGATCTGTCAACTCACTGAGCACACTGGACCATGATCCAGGGGGAGGACAGCTCTTATTGTCACTTCTGCTTCTGTCACTGTCCCCCCACCCCAAGGGACTTTGCAAGCCTGTCTCATATCCCCAGCTGTGTGGGTCTATGGTTTTCATTTCGCACATACAGTCCCTGCACACATGTGAGGCAGGGGGCCGGCACGTTGGTCCCTGGTCCCGAGCTCTGCTGTGCCTGCTGGGAGGGCTGGTTGGGCCTTGTGGCCCCATTAGGAAGCTGGGTGCTGTTTCCCTACATATGCCGATCCCAGCAACAGATCATTTCCCAAATGCTTTTAATAGCCCATAAGAGTCTTGCGTTCTCCTCCCCCGCCCCCAAAAGCTGTTAAATTCCAATAACTGTCAGGAATGGAGCCAGTTGCTATAAAATACTTCCAGCTTCTTGGCATGAAAAAATAATTAGAATATGTGTGCTGGTTCTGAAACACCATTCATTGGTTCATTTAAACCTTCTATCCATGGGGCACAAAGGCAGAGTAACCCCATGGCTCTCCCTCTAAGTTCCTCCCCTGCCCGGCTGCTCCCTGCCTCTGAAGAGCTCTGTGTGCACTTGTGATCGTCTGTCAGGACTTCCTAAGTCCTGCCAGGCTCTTTCCCGGTGGCTTAGTTTCCCTGCCTGCATCTCCTCCCCTCCATCAATGCTCTTTGGCACTCCAGACTGTCGTTGACTATTGACTATTACTAGTTCATATATATTGACCATGGACTAGTCATGTCACTCCAGATTGGCAAATTATAGACCATCCCAAGTTCAAGATAAACCCTGATTTGAACCGGAGAACAGAGACCAACACCTTTTCAGCCTTCAACTCCCAGCATTGTGAGGGAATGATGTCATGCCCAATGACTGCTGAATGAGTGCACAAGTGCCACCTTTTAGAGTCAGCATCTCTTCCATGCTGGGCATCTCATCTTGGATTGCAGATACTTGGGTATAGCTTTCCTTCAGTGGATCCCGAGCTACAAGGAGGGAAAAACTTCTTGTCAAGTCAATGAATGTTACAGTGGCTGAAGGGCCATTAAGTTCACTCCTCTTCATCCCAGTAAAACTTCTTTAGAAAAATAAATAAAATGTGAATAGTTACTTTAAAAATATTTCCAAGTTATTTATTAATAATGTTAGAGCCGGACTCGGTGGCTCAGCCTGTAATCCCGCGCTTTGGGAGGCTGAGGTAAGTGGATTGCCTGAGCCCATGGGTTCGAGACCCGCCTGGGCAACTTGGCGAGACCTCATCTCTACAATAAATCAAAAATTAGCTGGGCATGGTAGCGTGCGCCTGTAGTTCCAGCTACTTGGAAGGGCTGAGGCGGAAGGATCGCCGGAGCCCAGCAAGTCGAGGCTGCGGTGGCCGGGTGCGGTCACTGCACTCCAGTCTGGGTGACGGAGCGAGACTCCAACTCAAAAAAAAAAAAGAAGGATAAATACTGTATGATGATTCCAATTATGTGCAGTTTTTAGAGTAGTCAGATTCATAGAGATAGAAAGTAGAATGGTGGTTGCCAGGGTCTAGGAAGAGAGAAGAATGAGAAATGACTGTTAGATGGGTACAGAGTTTCAGTTTGAGAAGATGAAAAAGTTCTGGAGACCAATGGTGGTGATGGTCACACAGCAATGTGAATGGACTTAACGCCACAGAACAGTACACTGAAAATGGTTAAAACGGTAAATTTCATATTATGTGTATTTTATCATATACGCAGAAAAGTAGTAATTGATGAAGCCAAGTAGAGGAAGCCCAAAACTGGAATGTACATGGAGGGAAGGTGAAGAGGAGAACAATAGCCAAGCAGGAATCAAACCATGCCTTATAAATTTCCACTAGAGCAAAGGGTAGAAGTAAGACTCCATGTCTTACTTCTGAATCTTCCTACATCCAACCCCCATCACTGTTACATAGGTGCATGTCAAGCCATGCGTGCAGCCCCCAGAAAAGTTGCCAAAAAAAAAAAGAATTGGATGTAGCAAAACATCCACCATCTGTCATTTGGAATTTCCCTGATTAGATGTCTAGAGAATGGCTTCCTACCTGGTCATCCTAAGTAAAGTCCTCCAGTGAATGAGTTCACTACAAGCACAGAGGCCCTAAACAAATGGTCTTGTTCTCATATGTGTTCCAATATGGTCACCAGACTTTGATGACAGTCTCCAACATGAAAGTCTCACTCTAAGATATGCATACAAAAAGCATGACCAGGAGGCACAGGGCATCTTCATGCTATGTAGCTGTCAGTATAGCTAAGCCCATACCTGGTCAGAACAGGTACCATACGTTCATAACAGGCTCACCTTACCATGCCTATAGTCTGGATCTTAGGCCTACATGGAGCAAATAAAGGTAACTCAGGTATAGAAAAGAACTGTAAAATATCTCTAAGTACCTGGGCTGTGCGATAAGTCTGCATTTATTAGAGTTGAAAATTAATAGACAATGTCTACAATGGATGAATCAAGAACTGGTGATAATGGAATACAGCCCAGCCATTAAAAAAAAAAGAAGAAGAAGGTTGGGAGCGGTGGCTCAAGCCTGTAATTCCAACACTTTGGGAAACTAAGGCAAGAAGATTGCCTGGGCCCAGGTGTTCGAGACTAGCCTGGGCAACTTGGTGAGACCTCGTCTCTACAATAAACCAAAAAATTAGCCAGGCGTGGTACCGCATGCCTATAGTTCCAGAAACTCGGAAGGCTGAGGCAGAAGGATTGCCTGAGCCCAGCAGGTCAAGGCTGCAGTGGTTATGAGTATGCCACTGTACTCCAGCCTGGGTGACAGTGAGACTCCAACTCAAAAAAAAAAAAAAAATCATGGTTGGGCATGGTGACTCATGCCAGCACTTTGGGGTGAGAGGAGGATCACCTGAGACCAGGAGTTTGACCAGCTTAGGCAACACAGCAAGACCCTGTCACTACAAAAAATAAATAATAAATAGCCAGGGGTGACTACTCAAGAGGCTGGGGCAGGAAGATTACTTGAGCCCAGGAGTTCCAGGCTTCAGTGAGCCATGATCAAGCCACTGCACTCCAGCCTGGGCAACAGAGACCCTGTTTCAAAAAATAAAATAAAATAAGGAAAGAAATAAAAGAAATCATGTCTTTTCAAGCAACATGGATGGAAATGGAGACTATTAGCTTAAGTGAAACAACTTAGAAAGAAAAATACTGCAGGTTCTCACTTAAAAGTGGGAGCTAAATAATGTGTACACATGGACATAGAGAGTAGAATAATAGACACTGGAGACTCAGAAGGGTGGGGGAATGGGAGGGAAGTGAATGATGATAAATTACTTAATGGGTACAATATATATTGATAGATACACTAAAAGTCCAGACTTCACCATTGCATATTATATCCCTGTAATGAACCTGCACTGGTATCCCTAAAATTTATGCAAATATAAAAAAAGAACTGGCAATGTAAATATATTATTTAGAGACAACTATAACCACCAGGGAAAACAACTGAAAGAATTAAATGTGGTTGCCTCCACAGGACCACGGCTGGGGAGAGGTAGGCTGGGAATGATTGCTATGCATCACAAACCCTTCTGCATAATTTGATTGTTTAACCTTATGCATGTATTAGAAATACTTTGATTTTTAAAAAAAAATTTTTCAAAGAAAATGACTGGAAGGATTTTTTTTCTCATGTAGCATTGTTTCATTCTGGAATCTTCCAATTAAGCTTTTGGCTAAACACATAAATATGATAATGATAATTATTCAGGAATCAGGAGGTTTGTAAAAACATTGTGCCATTAGAGTAATCAAGCTCAGCTCTAACACATCTTGGTTTTTCAGGATAATTAGACCACACTGGAGGCCCAGATGGGGTGAATGAGAAAGCCATGGGTGTCTGCCACATAGTAACAAGAAAACATCACACACAAAAAACTACTCAGCTGGCAATTGAAATTTGCATGGTAACTTAGCACACAACAAGAAATGAATAAAAATGCTTGGATTTGGGGCAAAACATTTCACTTTAAAAACCAAACACAGAACAAAGGTGCAGTAATTAATGTCCTATACAACTAATGTTAAGCCCACATGTGTTAAAATAGAATCTTTAAAGTTAGAAATGGTTCCTTCTATATTTTCTCTTGTTTAAGAAGTCCACCTCCTACTGTGAGCATAATACCAAAAAAAAGCACTTAATCTATTAGTTCATCTGACAAAGATGTACCGTGTCTCTACACAAGACCCTGAGCTTACATTAAGAATGCAATGGTGGAAAGACAGGCAGCTCCTGCTCTCAGCACAACACAAAGACTTACACAGAATATGAACAAGTAGGCAGCAAAGTTAGTACAGGCTGGGCAGCAACTATATCAGATAGCAGATCTCAGGACCACCGTGATAAGTCTCCTGAACTGAAGTGCTATCTAGGCTGGGAGTGCAGTGGGAAGTCTCCAGGGGGAGAGTCAGCGAGAAGTTTAATATCGCATCTGGAATGGAAGACAAAGGTGGGGGCAGGGGGAGAGCATGAAGAGAATGGGGGATGGCAAAAAGGAGAGACCCGAGGTGAGACCAGAGAGTTAGGTGGGGACCAACTCAAGAATTCTGTAAACAACATACCCCAGGTTATTCTAAGAGCACAGAGCAATGAGAAACCACTGAAGCCATTGAAGTTTTAAGGCGTGGTGGATGGTACAATGGACTGAATGTTTATGTTCCCTCAAAATTCATTTGTTGAAATTTAACCCCCAAGGAAATGTTATTAGGAGGTAGATCTTTTGAGAGACGATTAGGTCATGATAGTAAAGCCCTCATGGATGTGATTAGTCCCTTTATTTAATTTTGAGTTGGGGTCCCACTCTGTTGCCCAAACTGTAGCAGAGTGGCAGAATCACAGCTGACTGCAGCCTCAACCTCCTGGGCTCAGGCTTTTGTCCCATCTTAGCCTCCCAAGTAGCTAGGACCATAGGTGTGAGACACCACATCCAGCTAATTTTTTTTTTCCTTTGTAGAGATATCTTGCTATATTGGGATTGGTCTCAAACTCCTAGGCTCAAGCAATCCTCTTGCCTTGGCTCCCAAAGTGCTGGAATTGCAGGTATGAGTCACCATGCCTGGACTGGATTAGTGCCTTTATAAAAGAGACCCCAGAGAGATCCCTTGCCCCTTTCACCAGGTTTTTGCTAAAACTTTAGCAAAAAGACAGCTGTCTCTGAACCAGGAAGCAGGCCCTTATCAGATACCAGATCTGACAGAACCTTGATCTTGAACTTCCCAGCTTCCATAACTGTGAGAAATAAATTTCTCTTGTTTATAAGCCACCAGTTTATGGTATTTTGTTATTGCAGTCCAAATGGACTAAGATTAGGGCAGAGAAGATCTTGAAAGTCAGGCCTAGCATCATCAGATTTGCATTAGAAATATTTTTCTTCAAAGAAATTTCATGGCAAGGCATGGTGACTCATGCCTGTAATCCCAGTACTTTGGGAGGCTGAGGTGGGATGATCACTTG
>CAUYQG010266924.1:0-11885 GCA_963574415.1 Tarsius wallacei
GCTCCTCCTTAAATGTCTTGTAGAATTCAGCTAGAGAGACATCTTTTTTCCAGGATGTGGAGATTTCTTATTACTAAGTCAATTTCCTAGATTTTTATTGGTCTTTTTAGAGTTTCAATTTCTTCTTGTTTCAACCTTGGAGGATTATATGATGTCAGTAACTCCTCCATTTTATTTTTAGGTTTTCCAGTTAATTTGCATACAGGTGTTCATAGTAATCTCTGATAATCTTTTGAATTTCTTCAAGGTCAGTTGTGACTTTGCCTTTTGCATTTCTGATTGTGCTTATTTGGACTTTCTCTATTTTTTTTAGTCAATATGGCCAAGTATCTGTCAATCTTATTGATCTTTTCAAAGAACCCGCTTTTGTCTTGTTGATTCTTTCTGTTATATTTTTGTCTTCTATATCTTGTGATAGTGTTTTTATCTTGGTGATCTGGATTCTTCTGCTAAGTTAGAATTTATATGATCTGCCTTTCCAGCTCCTTGAGGTGTGATATTTATAATCATTCTGTTTTTGTAATGTGTGCGTGCAATGCTATAAATGTTCCTCTTAACACTGATTTCATGGTATCTCAGAGACTTTGAGAAGATGTGTTTTGGGTTTTGTTTCCAGGTATCTTTTTATTTCTGTCTTTCTGTGTGGACACAGAAGTGGTTTAAGAAGCATGTTGCTTAGTGCCATATCTTTGTGAGTTTCGGGGAGATCTTGTTGGTAATGTTTATTTTCATTCCACTGTGATCTGAGAAAATGCATGGTATCATTTTGATCTTTTGAAATTTTTTAATGCTTGATTTATGTTCAAGAATGTGATCACTCTTGAAGTATGTTCCATGTGCTGATGAGTAGAAGATATACTCTAGATGTTGAGTGAAGTGTTCTATAGATTTCTGTTAAATCCATTTTATTTTGCATCAAGTAAGGTTCTGAATCTCTTTGCTGGTTATTTGCCTCAATGATCTATCTAAAGCTGTTAGTGCAGTATTTAGGCCTCCAACTATTATTGTGTATGAGTAAATGTCCTTAGTAGTTGTGTTATAAAACCTGGTGTCCTGTGTTGTGTGCATATATGCTTAATAGATATTTCTTGCTGGTGGATTGAGCATTTCATCATTATGAAGTGTAATTCTGTGTCCTATTTATCTTTTGATGTTTTGAAGTCCACTTTATCTGATATCAGAATAGCTACATCTACTTTTTTTCTGTTTTCCATTTGCCTTAAAGACCATTTTCTAGCCCCAAACTTTAAGTCTGTAGGTATCCTTTGCAGTAAGATGAGATTTCTGAAGGCAGCAGACTGTTGGATTATGCTTCTTTTTCCAGTTTGCCGACTTTGTCTCTTCAGTGTTACACTGAGTTCATTAACATTCAAATTGATTATTGAAAAGTGAGAGTTTATTCCTGTCATATGGCTCTTAGGGTGTTACTTTGTTTCCTTTTTACTTTCCAACTTATATGTGTTTGTATTTTCATTTTTGTGAGTGTTCTGTATGCTCTGTTGACACTTTGCTTGCCTATAGTTTTGTGGTTTTATGATTGCTCTTTTATCTTTTTTTCTGTGTCCGACATCTTCTTTAGCATCTCCTCAAAGGCTGGTCTGGAGCATATTCTCTTAGGAATTGGGTGTCTGAGAAGGATTTTAACTCTCCATTACTGATGAAGCGTAGCTTGGCAGGGCAGTAAGTTCTAGGCTGGAATTACTTATCTTTAAGAATGTAAACGATTGGAATCTTGTCCCTTATGGCTTGTAGCATTTCTACAGATAAGTCTGGAGTGATTCTGATGAGTCCTCCTCAGTAGGTAGTCTGACCTTTCTCTCTTACTGGCTTTAGCATTTTTTATTTCATGTTTACTTTGTGGAAACAGATTACTATTTGTCTTGGGAATGGTCTTCTTATGTGATACCTTGAAGGCATACTCTAAATCTCTTGTGTTTCAATGGTCACCTCTCTAACTAGATGTGAGAAGTTTTCTTGTATGATCTAATAGAATATTTTTTATATGGTGTTCCCAGTTTCTCTTTCTGCTTCAGCAATATCAATTAGGGTTAGATTTGGCTTCTTGACATAGTCCCATATCTCTCAGAGGCTTTGATCCTTCGTATTGAGTTCATATTTTATGTTTTTGACAGACTGGGTTAATTCTGTATTTTGGTTTTTAAGTTCCTACATTTTTTTCTCTGCTTGGTTGACCCTGCTCCCTGTGCTTGTTTTTGTTTTTGTTTTTGTTTTTTCTGTTTTTCTTTTCTTTTTTTTTTTTTTTTTACTTCCAGTTTGGAGTTTTTTATTTCCATTATTTTAGAATAAACTTTCCTGAATTTGACCAACTCCACTTTTACTACCTGTATGATTTCAGTAATTTCACTATCATTTTCTCTTGGTTCTCTCAGTTCATGTCAGCCATCCAATCTCTGATTACTGTTACTGTCATCTGGGACAGGTTGTTTGGGAAGGTTGCGATTGTTTGTGCTCTGATAGCTGTTTTACCAGATGCTGTCTTTTTAGTACCCTGAGGATTGCCTATATTTTTTCATTGATTTTTTTCTAATTTGTGACAAGCTTCTCTTCCATCTCTGTAATGCTTTTTGCTTTTGCTGCTCTGAAGCTAGTCACTGACCCTCTGTTCTTGGGCCCTTTCTGTGGTTCAGTATAGTTCACTTAGTGAGAGAGGGAGAGTCATTAACTTTTGCTCCATTCTCTGCCCTCTGGCAAGTTTCTCAGCTGTATCAGACCCTTTTGCTAACACTTGGCAGCAAGTTGGGTGGGGAGGGCAGTTGGCCCCAATTTCTGTCTGTGGTTTGTAGCCCAGAAGCCTTCCCACTGAGAAAACCTTTGGGTGTCTTTTGTGTTACTAGCTCCCTATTCAAGTCCTTAGTCTGCTTTTGAAAAGGAGCAATTTCCCTGTAATGGGGGGGTGGAGAGGGGATCCACTCTGCAGGCATTTGGGATTTGGAGTTAATTCTTCTTGATCTGGGTGGGAAGATTGGCAGGGCACCAGGGAGGTATATTCTGCAGGAGAGCTTTCCACTGGTATAAATTGCACTCATGACTGCTGACCCAGAACAGGTTTTTTTTTTTTTTTTTTTAATTTCCATTTGGGGTCTGGTTGCCCACCACTGTGCCCTGACCAGGACTCCTCCCATGTGGGACTGATTACTCGTGCACAGCTGGGAGGGAGTGAACAGACCTAATGCATCTTAAGTACACTCACCCACTCTTGTTGACCAGGCAGGGCTTCAGTTCCTGTGCAAGCCTGGCACATGTCTGGGGATGGGATAACCAGATTCTTGTGTCTGTCACTTTCTAGTCTCTATGTGTTCAGAGACGTTTGCTGGGTACAGGGTGCTTCACCCATCCAAAAGTGTTCAGGGTGTCTCCACCTATTGTCAGCTTTTTTCTCTACTCTATCCTTGCTTAGCAAGAGTGGTACTGGTCTACTCCTCAATAGTGGCCATCTTGGAACCCCTTTGTAATTATTATTCTGATATAAGAATTCCTGTTCATAAGCATTGGGGAAAAATATCTTCACTATTATGCCATAAAGATTTACAATTATGTGTTCAATATGGATTTCTCTTAATTTTTTTAACTTATGATGAGATCTGTATAGATGCCTGCCTGCAGCGCTCACACACATGCACATGGTAAGGCCTAAAGCATAATTTAGTGAATGTGATGTAGCTCTTCTGAAAGGGAAACTTAATACTGTTTATCAGGGATCACATTTTTACCAAACATATTTTACTTTTTGTACTTTTAGATTTAGAGAAAAGTAAAAAAGATATTGTAGTTCCCACATAACTTATGCCCAGTCTCTCCTATCATTAACATGTTACATTAGTATGACACATTTGTTTCAATTATGTTATGTTATTATTTCTAAACCCTATAGTTTATTCAGATTTTTGTGTTTGTTTTTACGTAATTTCATTTTTCTCTTTCAAATTTCATTGTTGTTGCCCCATTGCATTTAACTGTCATGTTCCCACAGGTCTTTTGACTCTGATGATTTCTTAGATTTTCCTTGCTTTGTTTGTTTATTTATTTAGAGTCAGAACCTCACTCTGGAGTGCAGGTGTTACCCACTCTGGAGTGCAGGTGATCCTTCTGCCTCAGCCTTCCAAGTAGCTGGAACTACAGGTGCACACCACTATACCTGGATAATTTGTTGATTTTTTGTAGAGATAGGGTCTCACCATGTTGTCCAGACTGGTCTCAAATGCCTGGACTCAGGCAAGCCTCTTGTCTCTGTCTTCCAATGTGCTTGGTTTACAGGCACAAACAACTGCACCTGGCTCCTTGCTTTTGATTACCTCAATAGATTTGAGAAATACTGGTAAGATGCTTTGCAGAATTTTTTATTGGAATATGTCTCATGTGTCTTTTTAAATTCATGTTAAGACTGGCATTATGGATTTAGGGGAAAAAGAGCACAGGTAAAGTGTCATTTTTGTCACATTATATCAAGTGTGCATACTATCAGCATCATTCATAACTGTTGATGTTGGTCTGGATCACCTAAGATAGTATTTGTCAGGTTTCTCCACTATAAGGTTACACGGAATATAGTATTAGAAAGCTGTCCTCCTTTCTGTATTATAGTCTGTGGAAGGAAGTTACTGTGCACAGCCTACTTCAGAAGCGGAAAGTTATAATTCCCCTCCTGGAGGAGAATAGCTACATAAATTATTTCAAATTCTTTACTGAACATTTTCTGCTTCTTCCCTATTTATTAACTTATTCAGCCATTTACTTATATCAGAATGGGATCATGCATATTGATTTCCTTTTGGGGGTTATAAATCAATAATACTTTATTTTGTTGCTCATATTATTCCAAATTTGGCATTGAAAGACCTTTCAGTTGACGTGTATGTTTCTTTGAGTTACCTCATTTTTAGAAAACATAAAATAGTATTGCAAATCCTGTCTTATTAAATAACAAACCCAATAAAATACTAGAGATCTTACTCAAAAAAGCTATATATACCTCCCTGTGTTCTCTTTCTCTGGCTTTCTACCATTTCTTTTTATTATTTTATAACTATTATTTTTCCCACTGTCAGACTTAAGATCACACAACACTTCAAATGATTGCATGTTATTTGCAGTTCAACAAGAACAAATATGCTTCCATGTAATGTAAAACAATATTTATTCCCCAGATCATAAGCTACCCTGCCTGTAGTTTAGCTTAGTAAATTATTGTAGTATAACCAATTGTGTAATTCAACACTGGGGTAAAGTGAAAAACATTAAACAGCAAAAATGTCTTATTTATGCTATATGAAGACAAACTCAATAATCATGCCAACTTTTATTTAGCTTTGTACAATAATCTAAGTAAATTCTCTTACATCTCATTGGAATTCATAAATTTGGGGCACATGAATTCTGTAGGATTGGGTCAGCTACAAAGATGTTAGCAAGTGTTTAGGGAACTTCACAGATACATTAGTAGGAAAAAAAAATCCAGTCATAAATTTGCTATTGTCAACTCAGACTCATGTCTCTCTTGAGTCCTGAAAGTGAACAGTTTCTGTAAACAAAATATTTTAGTAATATTTGAGGCCTGACAATTAAGTTCATGAACTAATCCTAGAAAAAGTGGTGCATATTAGCAAAAGAGAAGAAAAAGCATTCTTGTTTCAAATATCACTCACCAGTACAGTAATATTCTATATGCTTCAGAAATCAATGTTAATCATACCTGTTGGGAAGCTAAGCACAGTTATGACAAAAATACACTGTTAATCATCTCCATGTATATAAGAAAAGCAGAGTATCCTTTATTAAATGGTTTGCGGCTATGGGGCCATGATCTTTCAGGAAGTCACACAAATCCAATTCTACACCAGGCAAAATGGAGTCAGTCTGCTGGTGATGGACACTTTGCACACCATGACACAATCTCTGCAATATTATCTGAATCCCAACACCAGGCAAATGGGCCCAGGAGAGTTGCCCTGCAGGTTCGGCCAGGTATTCCCAATAGATCATCCAATTGTATAAAAAAAAATACTCACTTTTACAATAGCTCAATCACATTGCTTTTCCGCATAGATCAGGTGCTTCCTTCAAAAATGTTCCCATAATGGAAGGAAGAAAACAGGCTATAGTGGTCTACTTGCAACTTATTCTTCTGGTAATCTATTCTTTTAATAGAGCTTAACAAATGCATTATAATTAGATGCCAACTATCACAAAAGTCTCTTCTGAGAATAGCTTTTAAAGATTTTATCTATCTTTAACAGGATGAGATTTTCCTGTCAATTGCTCTTCTTTCACTTCTTTCCTCAGAAAGAATATATTTGCATTCTGTCCTCTATAGTCTGAACCAAACCAAGTTTGGAAAAGCCAAGCAAATTGCCTGAAGTTCTATAGTCATAATAACAATTATGCTATGAGAAATAAAAATGACATTGTCAGAATTAGCAGAAAAAAAAAGTGTGCTAGCCCTGTAGACTTTAATTATTTTACTCTGAAAAGTGAGAGATATAAGAAAGCCATTTCTTTATCCTATCTTCCTTTACGTCCTCCTAAAGATTATAGGATCTGTATACAGAAAAAAAACTAGATCATCACCTCATTTCCACACCCCCATGAACAAATTCCTCTTGGTGAGAATATGATGTAAAATGCCTGAAAGCTAGAGCAAGAAGTTAAAATGAAAGTGAGTCAGGAACACAAAAGGAAGAAAAAGAGCAAATGATACTGACACGTGAATCTTAGGAAGTTTGGGAGGCTTGGATTTTTATAATCTCATTGCTTTTGTAAAGCAGGTGTGTACTTATGATTTCCCTATGAACAACTCAATTTAAGCTCATATGGTATTTTGAAGTATCTTTTTGTCAATCTTCAGCATCTGAGTAGTGACTTGAAACCCTCTGCAGTGAGTCCTTTTTTGTCATTTTATTAAATGAGTATTTTTAAACTTGCAGCTTTGCTTTGTTCAATAAGAGGAAATTACTGTGATAAGATGTTACCATGAGCTCTGTGATTCTGAATGTTTTAGCTTATTTCAATGTCTTTCTTTCAATATTTTCTTTACCTTCAGGTAAAGAAAAAAGTCACTGGGGCCAGATCAGGGTGGGTGTTTCAATACAGTTATTTGTTTACTGGCTAAAAACCCCCTCACAAACAGTGCTGGCTGAGCTGGTGCATAATCGTGATACAAGAGTTCTTTTGGGACCGTTTTTGCACACAGCTCTCTTATGCCAAGATTTTCAGTTAAGATTTTCCTAACTGTTTCTCTATCAATGTTTATTTGGTCTGCTATGCTTTACACAGTCAGTGGACAATTTTGATGCACAATTCAACACACTGTTGCAATGTTTTAATCAGTTCTGCTTGTTACTGGCTGTTCTGATCTCTCCTCATCAGTGAAACTTTCTTTCCCCTAAGAAAAACATTTAATCCATTTGTACACTGCCGTTTTCTTCATGGCATTATCCTCATAGACTTGGTCTAATATTTCCTTAATTTCACTAGCACTCTTGCCAAGTTTAACAAGAAATTTAATGTTTGTTTGTTGCTCTAATTAAAACTGCAACATTCTCTCGATGATAGCTCTGATGGCTAGTCCAGAAAAGGAGGTCCAAAATTGCATCAACCTGTGTACTAGGAACTGTGTTGGTGAATATTTTCCCGGGGGGGGGGGGGGTACTTCAAAGCTGACTGTAGTGATATTCAGCAATGAGGTTTGTAGCACTTTTTCCAGGATGAGTTCACAAACTTAATTGTCAGTTCTTGTACAGTTTTTTTCCATGGAATTTACAATAAACATATCGATATTAATTGCATTCTTGAAGAACTGTCTTAATACTCATCACCATCATTTTAAGTATTGGGCAGTGTATTTTACACTCTGCTTAACCCTTTGAAAGCCAATATATAATCATAAAATCTGACATTCTGATTGTTAAAGTCAAAGAGAAGAAACAAAATCAAATGTTTATTTCCCTCTGTATGAGAGGTACATCAGTCATTTCCCTATTCTATGTTCTATATAAGCCTCTTAATCTAAAATATTTTCTTTTTTTTCCCCTTCATTTCCCTAACTGGTTTAGTCAGAGTTCAATATTTTATTAACCAGTAGTTTCACATTCAAGAACTTTATGCTAGTTATCATAAGCAAGATTAACTGCAGGTATCCTATGATCTTAAAGATATTTTCTTTGATTATAGCATAAAATGTGCCATTTTAACACGACCTAATATTTGTTATGAGTATTTTAACTCATTTATTTATCTATTTAAATTTATATAAATTAATTATTTAATTACATTAGTTAAATATTTTTAATTCACACCTAGAATCTCCTGTTGTAGTGCCTCTCTAATATTAGTTTTTTCAACAATTACTATATCTTGTTGTTGATTCACAACCAGTATGTAATTCTTATCCTGTGTTATTTCAACTTTTCATTGGTAGTTTTTCATTTTCTCTGATATCTGTCTGCATCACAGAGGACTTTCTTCCTTTTCTATTTAATAATTAAATAGCATTTGTCTAGAGTTTCATTAGCATTCGTCTAGAGTTTCTTTCAGTTTCTATAATTCAGCAATATTTACATTTTTTGAAACTTTTAATCATAATGTAACATAAATTTTTATTAAATGAATGCTTAGCAACACTTAAGATTTTCATGACAGCTTGTAAGAGCTGTTATTACTTATCATAATAGCTGTTATTTCAGAAATGTGCAGATGTATGGCCAATACCTTCCTCCTAATTTTGGGGTCAACATGGGAGGACACTTGTAAAAGTGATGGATAGATGTATGCCATAGATTGTGTTGATGTTTTCACAGATGATTCCTTATCTCCAAATTCATCAGGTTATATACATTATGAATGTACAGCTTTTTGTAGGCAGTCACACCTCAGTAAAGTAGTTTTTCAAAAAAAAGAACATTAGATCTAGAATTTCCTGAAATGTATGCAAAATTTGCAATTTTAAGTAATAATACCACCAAATCTCGGTATTAAAATAAAACAAGTACATTCAAACAGAAACACAATTAGAAATTTAAACATGTTTTGTGTTTCTTTCTTCCAATAATTGATATATTTAAAGATTTCTAGTACAATAATGTGATGACTATGCCTTTCTAAACCATGAGGTATCATACCCATAGGTGATATAAAACCCTGAAATAATAAAAGGTTTATTGTGTATCTCTCATATTTCACTCACTAGCCATTTCTCCAACTGCATAGCAACAAGTTTATATCAACATCTTCAGAAAAGTTATACAAGTAAAAATGTAAACAGAAGAAAACATTTTTAAAAGTTTGTTAACAGTATTTCAGTTGGCTTTAGGGAAAGAAAATTGTCCTAAATAAAAAAGAAATTAAAAAAAATTTTCGAAAATTGTATTTCAATCTCAGTGGGAAACACCGCAGTCAAGGAAGGTTGTAAAAGGCAAGGGATAAAAGAGCTATACCACTGGAGGAAACATTTGTTAATGTCACAGCTGCAAGACACAGATCCACCAGAAACACTGAAATTGAATGATAGTATGATATAGTGTGTTGTCTCACTGACACCTTGCCACCACACCAACAGAGGATTACAGCTAAACGAACTTCAATGCACAGACATTCTTTGAGGAAGAGTACTTAGGACAGCTCAAAGATAAGAGTGGGAAGAAGGCTCTGAGCCATTCTCCTGCTTGAGCCAGCTCCTAGCTCTCTGGAGTGTACTATTATTTCTGCCTAATAAATCTCTTTCTACTTAAAAAAAAAAAAAAGAAGAAGAAGAAGAAACAAAAACAAAGTTATTAGAGGAAGCTGAAGTTTCCGGGACCTACAGATACAGCAAAACATTAAACACAGACCAATATCGTTAGTTTAACATAAATCTTCACACAAAACATTTAATTATCTAAATTTCTATTTTCTAACACGTATCTCACTTTCCACAAAATATTACAAAGCAAGCTAAAAATCTTAAAGAAATTAATTATACAACCAGACTCAGTTGTGACACAGATTGGAAATTTAAAATACCTATGGTTAACATATTAAAGTCTCTAATAAAAAATTAAATAATATGCAATATAGGCCATTGCAGCAGAGAAATGGAAAATATAGAAAAGAAGCAAATAAAAATCCTAGAAACCAAAGAGAGCATAATATAAACAATAATCATAAACAACTCATTAGGAGACAATCAACAAAGTGATGAAAATAATCAGTAAATTTGAAGACAGGTCAATAGAAATCAATTAAAATGATATGCAACATAAAAACATAAGGAAAGAACATCCAGGAATGAGGGACAATGTAAAACCACATAACATACTCATAACTGAGATTCCTGATGCTAAAAACTGAGAGAATTGGGTAAAGGAAATATTTGAAATATTGGCTACAAATTTTTTAGCAGTAGTGGCAGACAGACATCAAATTGCAGATGCAGTAAGTTCAGCTCACAATAGGCAGGAAAAACTTCTGAAAATAAAGGACATAAAAATTTCAAAAGCAGCCATGACGTGAAGGGAGTAACACTTTATCTAAAAAGGAACAAGTACAATAATTACACTACATTTCTGGTTAAAGTATATATGAGCCATAAGACAGATAATTGACATCTTTAATGTTTTCAAAGCAAAAGAACTAAAACAGAATTCTCTATTCAGCAAAATTACCTTTCAAAGGTAGAAGAGACTATAAAGAAACAGAAGGCATGTGTTACTATAAAATCTACTTTATAATAAATGTCAAAGAAGTTCTTTAGACCAAAAGAATGTGATATAGGTCAGAAACTTGAATCCACACAAAGAAATAAAGTGTTGTAAATGGAATAAAAGTGTGAAATACAATGTTTTTAATGTCATTTTAATGACTTCAAAACTTGATGGACTGTGAAGAAAAAATAACAGCAATATATTATATGTTAAACATATATGTAGAAGTGACATGTACTACAACAATGCTACAGAGCTGAGCCAGATGAATTGGGAATACTGTTATAAAATCTTTACATTGAAGTTTTATGTTATTATTTGAAGGTGGACTTCAATTATTTAAAAATTCACATTTTAACACCTGGAAAATTAGCTAAAATATTTTATACAGATAAGTAATAAATGCAATAGAAGAGATAGAATTTAAGAATATTTTCTTAAAACATCTTCAATTGAACCTAGGGAAGGCAGAAAAAGGAAAATATAAAAATCAAGTGCAACAAAAATAAAACAGTTGGATCTTCTCAAACTATTTCAAAAAAAAATGAAGAGAATATTTTCCCTAACTTACCCTACCAGGCCAGCATTACCCTGATAGCAAAATCAAAGATGAAACAAAGAGAAAACTGCACACCAATATCCTTGATAAACATAGATGCAATATCCTTGATAAACATAGATGCAAAACTTCTCACCAAAGTACTAGCCCACAGCAGAATTCAATAGCATATCAAAACAATAATACATCATGATTAAGTGGGATTTATGCCAGGGATGCAAAGATGATTTTATATATGTAAATCAATAAACATAATATATCACATCAACAGAACGAAAGACAAAAATTTTATGACCATTTCAATAGACACAGAAAAGACTTTGATAAAATTCAACATCCCTTTATGATAAATACTTTCAATAAATTAGTCATAGAAAAAAACATACCCCCAAATAATAAGGGCCATATGCAACAAACCCACAAATAACATCATATTGAATGAGGAAAAATTGAAAGTCTTTCCTTTAAAAACTGGAACAGACACTAAAGTCTATCATACTCAGTGATCTGTCACAGAAACAAAGAACAGAGTACCATATGTTCTCACTCGTAAATGGACCTTGAACAATTATCATAATACTATCATAAAGGGATTGACAGTAGTGGGAAACTGCCGGGGTGGGGGGATGGGG
>CAUYQG010266928.1:0-12214 GCA_963574415.1 Tarsius wallacei
TTTTCTTTTTTTTTTTTTTTTGAGTTGGAGTCTCTGTCGCCCAGACTGGAGTGCAGTGGCTGCTCCTGGCCACCGCAGCCTCGACCTGCTGGGCTCCGGTGATCCTTCTGCCTCAGCCTTCCAAGTAGCTGGAACTACAGGTGCGTGCTACCACGCTCGGCTAATTTTTTTGATTTATTGTAGAGATGCGGTCTCGTCAAGTTGCCCAAGTGGGTCTCGAACCCGCGGGCTGAGGCAATCCACTCAACCTCAGCCTTCCAAAGCGCGGGATTACAGGCTGAGCCACTGGAGCCCGGCTACTTTGTCATTTTTAAACACATAGTTTTCTTTCTACAGAAGATAACTGTCATATTATACAGCTTGCTAAGAAAGGAAATTGTGCAGTAGTTACCAACACCAATTAATGGTTTCTATGAAACTGTGCAGAGTTCAGTTACCTTAGGAGACTTGAGTTCTCCTCGCCTCCAGTTAGTATCAATTCTGTGCTGTCGGATGTATGCACTTTTCCATGGACTGTGTATGAAACCTGGTTTTATTACTTTTCTTCTCTTGATGTGCAATGGTTCATCAATCCCTAAAGTGTTAAAGAGTTCAAGAGTATACATGCCTTCACTGATAATAAAAATTACACATTTTATAATGTATCTCATTTTCCTTCATGCTCAAAATCACTGAAATGCAGAACATTGTCCAATTTCTAATACTATTATCAAGTATGTAACAATAATGTAAAGTTTGCATGCTATACGGTTTATTTTCATATTCACAATTTCATTTCTTTCTCAAAATGATTCTAAGAGATGTTAAAGCAAGGATGTGCAAAAATTGGAATGCTTATGCAAAATGGCACAGCTGCTGTGGAACATAGTATGGCGATTTCTCAGAAAAATTAAACCAATAATTAACATATGATGATCTAGCAATTTCACTTCTAGATATATACTCAAAATAATTAAAAGCACAGACTCAGATATCTGTACACCCATGTTCATAGCAGCACTATTTACAACAGTCAAAAGGTAGAAGCCAAAAAATGGGAGTGATCCAAGTGTCTACCAACAGAAGAATGGATATACAAAATGTGTATATATGTAGACACACACACTGGAATATTACCATTCAAGCTTAAAAAAGAAGAAAATTCTGACACAATGTTATGACATGGTTGAACCTTGAAGACATGCTAAGTGGAATAAGATGATTGCTAAAGGACGAATGTTGTATGATCCCACTTAAATGAAGTACTTAGAGCAGTCAAATTCATAGAGACAGAAAGTAAGAGAGTGATTGCCAGGGGCTGGGGAGACGAGGAATGGGGAGTTTTAACAACTGGTATGGAGTTTCAGCTGGAGAAGATGAAGTTCTGAAGCTGGATGGTGGTGACAGTTGTATAACAACGTGCAATGTGCATTAATGTCACTGAACTTAAAAAAGGTTAAAATGATAAACTTCACACATAAATTACCACACATTTCAATAAGTAATTTAAAAAATGATTCTATGAGGAAAGGTGAAGCAGGGTTGATTAATCCCACTTTATGTATATAGATACTTGAGAAGGAAGATTTCACTGATTAATCCAAGCCCGACAGAGCAAGTGCACGATTAGAAAACACATACCCTAGAGTCTTTACCTCAAAGTTTTATTAACCTGGACTAACCATCAGTGCTCCTCACTGGACTATAACCACCATGAAGGGGAGGATCACGTACAGTGTACCCATATCATGTTCTATGATTCTTTCCAAAAAATTTTGCTTCAAGGCAAATCATATTTTTATATATTATTTTTCTGGATGCCTGCTGGAAAAAAAAAAGTCCTCCCCTTAATTATTATGGATGATACTCCTCTACCACAGAAGGGGAAAACAAAATAAAACAAAAACAGGTTTTGAGAACATAGCTCTATGACAGAAATAAAAGAGCAGTTCACTGTTATATCCCCAGCATTTAAGAATGTCTAGCTTATAGTAGGTGTTCAATAAATATTTTTGGAAGGAATGCATTAAATACTGAATATCTGGTTATTTAACTGATAATATAATTTTTGTGTTTCCTTTGAATTGTCCATGGCTGTACTTTTTCATTATTTATTAATTCTACTAGTGACTATGAAGCAAAACATATATTTGCCATTGGTTACAATGCTTATTAAAGGGGTTAGCTGCAAGCTTTGACTCATTTGAATGTGTGGAAAGTAGATGAATATACATAAGACCTGTTCTTTGATAGTCACCCTTTTCTCATTTATTCAGTACCTTATGTTACCGGCACATAAACCTTATTATTTTTATTTTTTCTACTTGTTTTCAGAATCACTTTGCTTTTTCAAAATACCAACAGATTCTGTATGAAATTTTGTACCTTACCCTCTTCTTTGCATTTCTCTCTCCAGAGAAGGTTATCTTCAGCCAAAATTCTCCAGTAGCGACATGTCTGAGCTGCTTGTAGCAGGTCTTTGGGTTCCAGGAATGAAAGCACATAGAGTGCCAGCTAAGAAAAACAACGCATAGTATAATACCCATATATTTTAAAAGAACAGAAATAATAAGTTACTTATTATTCTCCATAGGATGAAACACTTAAAGATAAACATAATTTTACAATCTAACACCTAAGATTATGAAAGGAAGTACCTTCAATCTTAACTAATATACACCAGAAAAAAAAAAAAAGCCCACACACCTCATTGGTTGTTATGAACTCCACTAACTCTTTATGTCTTTAAGAAAAATTTATTAATTCTCTTTGTTTCTGCTCTTGTGCCTTTTCTCTGTGAACTGCAACTCAAGAACTCAAATTATTTTTTATTTTATTAGTCATTTACATTTGTTTTCTCTCCCGACTATAATATAAATTCACTGAAGATAGGACCTAAATATCTGCCTGACAGCCTGGCTGACCAGAAATGAGATTTCTATACATTCTGTGTGGTATAACTCCAGATCATTGCAGATAGATAGATAGATATCATAACTAACAGTCTTCATCACAAAGTGTTTATTATCATAATGAACTTCTGAAACATTTACACCCTTGACTGTAAATGACAAAGGGGGACAATTATTAAATCGTGCCATAGACATAAAACGAATTGGGTTCTAATTACTTTACATTGCTTGTGAGGTCTTTCTCGATGGGCCACACAGAGATGTATATTTGAGCTAGCTTTTTAGTATACCATTGATTTAAAAATTTTGTTGACAATACTTGCAAAGCATCAGATTTTTTTTTTCAGTGTGAGGGCTTTGGGAAACAATTAGGTCATGAGGGTACAGCCCTCATGAATGGGATTAGTGCACTTATAAGAAGGACCCCAGAGAACTCTCTTGCTCTCTTTCTGCCACAGCATGTGAGGACACAGTGATAAGACATAAGTCTACAATTCAGATCTTAATTTCTGAGCCTCCAGTACTATGAGAAATAAATTCCTGTTGTTTATAGGCCACCCAGTCTATGGCCCTTTGTTACAGCAGTAAGAACTGATGAAGACAGCCTCCTCATGGGAAGCATACAGTAGGCACTGTGCTGAACTACATCTCTACAGTAACTATATACAGTAGGAAGTTATAGGTTTCTTGTAGCCCAGTCAAACGGTCTAGCTAATGTAGTTTTCTTTTCATTTGGTTTAAAGGTAAAATTCATATTAGTAATTCTTCCTAAGGACTACCTCTGCTAAAGAGAAGCTCTTAAATTGAAAACCAACTTTGGATATAATTACCTTTCCTTTGCTCAAATTAGCAATTTCAGTGAGAACTGCTATTTTTAATTTTTCTCTATAACTTATATAGAAAACCACCACATTATACTTAAAAGATAGCCAATATTTTCCCAGAATTGCTGTATTTCAGTGGAGGAAAAAATTTTAAAAAAAGAACAAAGGAAATGTTGGCTAATTCTATATTAAGAATTTCAGGTTTTGTTCTAGATCATCTAGATTTTCCTGGCATTTACCCTATAAGATCATGCTACTTATCATGTGAGATTCATGAGATTTATTTTGTCAAGCTTTTTGAGATTAATAAGTAAATGTTGATAAAGAACTCTGAGATCTGCCCAAAGGAATTATGAGAAAAATAAGTCCACTTCCTGACAAAAAGGTAACAATGTTTTAAATAGTATTATTTAGACTCTGAGAAAACAATGTTAATTTTTAAAGGATTAAATCCATGTCATTGTTTTCTCCACATACACAATTAAGCGTTTTTTTGAAAGAGAAAACTGTTTCCTAGAGTCGAAAACAAAAGGGAAACACAGATGACACTCTGCCACGGCTCTCGTTTAATCTGCTGTCAGACTTCACTTCCTTTTCCTCCGTCTTCAAAAGAATACTTAACCCAGGAGAATCTTTATTGGATTCATTCCGGTAATTGATAATCTGTGCTTAGTTAGAGTCTTCAAAATATTTTTATATTCTTCTGATTTTAAATTTCACTTTTGTATGTTAAGAAGTTACCATGGAAATTCAAATAAAGCAAAAACAAAACCTCACTAATTTCACAAACAAGAGGACAAATTAGACTACGACGAGAAAGTCCGCTATCAAAAATGATGCTCTCTAAAATGAGGAGGATAGCAATAAGAAAACCATAAAGAATATATCAAAGGTGAATAAATTCACTTTCAGTCAAATACTTATAAAACAGTTTCCTATGATTAATGAAGCAAAAAGCTTATGTCATTTTCATAAGCCAAATCTATTCAAATGACTCAGTTTTACAATGAGCTAGCAAAATAAAAATTTTTTTCTGGGCCAATGTCATTTTTAAAAAAGCACTCCAAAGAAAAAAGAGATTTTTTCTACTTTGCTTTTCCCTAGAATTATGCTTAGTTTCATATATTAAAGATGGAAAACTAATTTACTCATATCCAATGTGAAATTACAATTGGGACTATCTTTAATGCCATTAGGATACTTAGCATGATTATCTAAAAAGTTGATTCCTTTTCTGTTCAAATGTGAAGTTTCAGGATCACTGGCAATAGTCTATCAGTATTTTATATTGTCTTCTTAGCTGTCATATACTTAATGGCATATACATAATAATTTGTGAAACTATAAATCATGGGGACACATTATTTAACATTATATTTTTTCTGTTTGCTGACAAAATCAAACTATTAAGTCTGTAATATCAATAAAAGAACTACATCTAAACTATGCCTATTTGTACAGTTAAGAATGCCCATATTATTATAATCAACCTATGAAAGAAAAGTGTCAGCTTATATAAAAACATAAAAAGAAATGACCATAAAAAATACCTAAAGAAGTGCTATAAGGCTGTAACTGGCATGGGAAGGAAATCTACTTGTGTGTATAATGAGGCAGGGAGAAAGATGATTAGTAAAAAAATATATACATATGAAATTCTACGTGTTTTAAAGTAACTATGCAAACAAAATTTTTAAAAGTAAATTAAGAGAAAAAGTACTGCTATTTTAGTAAGGTCAAAATTTCATTAAAAATCCACTATAATGAATATACTCAGACAACTAAAGGTTGGGCTTCAAATAACCTGGGGAAAAAATCTTGGTAAAGAAATAATTAAATTATTGAAATTCAATAGCTGCTCTTGTAGGTATGACTTATTCAAGTACTGGAAAGAAGTTACTTAGTCCGAAGTATACTTTAATCTGACAATTACATTATTAAGTCATAGCAGTTTATCAATTAATAGCCCACTTTACCACTGATTAAGAGTGTTAAACTGATAACACCGAATACCATAATTAGCCTAGCAATGTTTAAAGGTGGTAGCTGTTGAGTTATATATTTGAGCACCCAGTGAAAAATATAATCGACAATCCTTACCTCTTTAGGGAGCAAGGAAATAAAGTCTCGCTGAAACTGAGGTTCTATCACTTGCATCATATGTTTTACCTGTGTTGGTTCACAACTATCAATCAGTTCATCTAAAGCAAGCAATTTCTCTGGTCCACTCCAGCTCTATCAAGAAGAATTAGAAATTTTATTTTAACAGATGTCCCAAATTATAAGCTCATAAAAGAAAACTCACATATACATATACAACCATATTTGAACAAGATAGATAGAACAGTATAAAAAGTGGCTGCTGACAGTAACATTTTCTCCAGAAGGCATTGAATCTTATCAAGTTTACTAACTACCTATATTTTGCAAAAGCTTAAAAAAAGTCGTAATTTTGACAGAAAGATATTTTTTCATTACATTATTATAATAGTTATCTGGTCATCTACTACCAAGACACTGGTTGAAAAACCAAAATTTCATCCCAGAAACATCAATTTGGGTTACTGAACAGGACATTCTGACTGATGATTTTTCTTTCTCTACATTCTTTCTAGTGGGTACTATATAATTTGATGGTTTTAATAAGGCACCCATTTGAGAGGTGATTAGCAGCATCATTTAGAGAAAAATTAATAATGATATATTTCACATGTACTGTGTCTTCCACAAATTAAAGGGGTTTCGATTTGTTTTGTGAACATAATTTCAGATAAAAAAATAGCAAACAATAGAAAACAGTAGCTGACTTAGTGGTAAAATCAGAAAATGAATCAAGACCAAAAGAGGGTAAAAAATAAAGTGCTACACCACAGAAAAATAAAAACACATAATTATACTTCAAAAATATGAGTGCCTTTAAATGACACCAGGGGATTATTAAAAAACAAAAGCAACAACAACAAAAAAACTTTTGTTTTATTTCCCAGTGAGGAACACTTGCACAGAAAAACCATAGTCCTTAAAAGGAAAAAAAAAAAAAAAAAAGAAAGAGCCATATGAATAATTTAAATTGTTTCAGTTTAACAATAATCATGTAAAACATTTAAATAAGCTCGTAATACTTAAGTGAAAGGACAACCTAAAGCAGGCCTTTGGTTCTTCTATGCTGATTTAAGCACCTTTGTGAATGAAGATATCCATTTTGGAAGTGGGTGAATAGAGAATAACAGGTGAAGATTTTAATTAGGAAGATCTGAATTTTTACACTTCATTCCTTGCTCAAAGAAGAAATGATGCTGCTAATCGCCAGTAGTGATCTCCCAACTCAGTCTCCCAACGTGCTGAGATTACAGGCATTAGCCACTGTGCCTGGACTTATTACTAAAAAGAATGGAATAGAAAAAAAAATGCCTGGACTTATTACTAAAAAGAATGGAATAGAAAAAAAATGGTATATAACCACCAATACGTGAGAATATCTTTGATCAAGGATAGGGTATAGGAAAAAAAAGAAACCAGGACAGAAGACAAATACCTAACTCAGATCTTAGGTAAGTATTTGAAACTGTGTCAGAAATTTCTATATATTTAAGACAAAGTCCATGAAAAAAATTAAATCTGTGTAGAAAAATACTTGTAAGACTCTAAACAACATTTTAAATGATATTTTTACTGTTTTAAATATTTGATTTAACAAGAACCAAATAAAAGTAAAATTGTCTCAATTTAAATTATACATACATTCAGTAGATACTATTTTATTCAAAAGTATATCACTGACAAAGATTAGTAACAAAAGTAAATGAGACTATTTCCACTGACTACACATATCCAACAGCCTAATTACTAAAATCACATCTCTTGGGCGATTCCAAAAAAGTAAGGACCATATAGACAGCTTTGCTCTCTCTAGCCTGGATTTCTTCCCTAAACTTCAGACCTGCATGCAAAATTGCTTATTTAACCCTTATTCTTGCATATATAATTAAAACGTAACATGTCCATGCTCTTTCTCTCCAATCTGCACTTCCAGACTCTTCCTCATTTCAGTAAAATCAACTGTATTCTACCAGTTGCTCAAGTCAAAAACTTTGGGGTCATCCCTGACTCCTCCCTCTCTTTCACCATCAGGTGGCTCTGATCCAAATGAGTTCTACAGTCTTAAACTTCAAGATATAAACCAGTATATCTCACCTAGAGTATTCCTCAACACCCTAACCAATTCCTCAGCCACCTACCTTGGCCCTCCTCATTCTATTCTTCATACTGTACTCAGTGATATTGCTAAAAGCCACTCTTCTTAAAACCTTCTAGTGGTTTCCTCTTCACTCAAAGTAAAAACCAATCCTTAGATTGGCCTACAAGGTACTAATTTCCTATTACCTTCTCTCGTTTGCTCTGCCAAACAGACTCTTTCTGTGCCTCAAACACTCAGGTATGCTCTGCTTGAGAGTCTCTGCGCTTGCTATTACCTGAAATATTCTTTCCCTAAATACTCAAATGGCTAACTTCTTTACTTCCTTCTTTGGACAACCTTTCTAAAATTGCAACCGGTTCCAAACCCCTACTCCCTATGCCCTCCTAACTAGAATGTAAGTTCCACAAGAAAGGGTTTTTGGACTGTTTTACTCAACATTATTGCATCCTAGACCCCAAGGAGGGCCTAGCACATAATAGATGCTCAATAAATATTTGTTGAATAAATAAATGAATCCCCCAAGAGTCAGGAAATACACCAATGCTATCTCAAAACTCTCTAGAGAGTGTTTCTCAGCTTTATATTTGATGACATCACTAGGACTTGCCAGCTTAGTTTGGTTCCAAGAGTGGTTTCAAATTGTGTACACATACATGATTTAGCAGCAAGAGAAGTACATATTAACACAAAACCCTTGCAGCTAATGACTGTATTAAAACAAAAATAACAACCATTAACAAGGAATAATGGGACGAGCACTGAATTGGGGATCAGAAAACAACTTTTAAAAAAGACACTGTCACTAGTTAGATTAAAATTTTGCTTCTTCAGGCCTGTTTCTCCATCTGCAAAAGGAAGTGTTGGATAATTCTAATAATTATTATTTCATTTCTGTCTGAAAAGTGGTTGTCCTGGAGAAGAAAAAAAAAAGTACTTCTTGGGCCTTTCATGGTAAAGTTATGTCAGAACATATTGAAGGGGAGAGGAAAAACATTCCAGGTTCAGAAGCAAATTTTAATTTGTGGGCAAAATTGCAAATGCAATTTTGAAAATTCCTCCATGGAAGTGGCATTTTATTTCAGGTAAATTAGAGCATACAGGCAGTAGAGAAGAGCAGAAGAAGCACTAAACTGCAATCAGAACCCTGGGTTTCACCTGTAAACTCATTGTGGAACTGTATTTAAGTCCCTTAATAAGGCTGAGTCTCAGAGAACCCACCTATACAATGAGGGGCTTGGTTGAGGCCAGAGGTTCCCAAATGCTGACCAAGGACAGCAAGAATCAGAGTCCTACGATCCACCTGCATAGAGTTTGATTCAGTGGTGGAGATAGGGCTGATAACTTCTTTTTTTAAACAAGCAACTCATCCATTGTTGATGCAGACAATTCACAAACCCGCATTTGGGAACCACTGGTATGGATGATCCTCAGTGCCCAACCAGACAGAATCTTATGGCCGTGGGTGGTATTATGCTTGAATTTCATGTGGTAACAAACTCACTTCTCTTGCACCTCCAGCAGATGGTTATCCAGTCTGTTTGAACAGTTCCTGGATTGGAGTACTTATTATCTTCCTTTCTAATGTGGGCCAGTTCTAATTATTAAATTCAACTTAACGCTAAAATCTGACTTAAAGAACATGATTCAGTTTTACTTTCTGAATAAAGGAAGAATCAGTCTGTTTCTACTTTTAAATCAAAGTCTTTGAAATATTAAATACAGGCACAACATTTTCCCTTAGTCTTCTCTAGGTAAATACATGACTTTCTTCAATTCCTCCACACATAACAAAGTTCCTTAATCAATTTCAAATACAATTTCAAAGTAATAATAGATTCATTCTGTTTTGAGACTGTTTCATAGGTTTTAATCTTCTGTTGACTAGCAAATAAATTCACATAAAGTCAGAGAACATATACAATTTCTAAGTGTTCCAATGAAACTTGATTAAATAATTCAATAAAGTAATTTGCATTCCATTTTTAATATCAAAATACATATTTTATACTTATCATTTTAAGATACTTTGAGTATCACAGATCTTTTCAAAGTGGATATACAGCTTTAATGTAAATATGCTTTAACTAAAATAATGAAACACTAATGACATTTTTATAAGGTTAAAGTTCTTCTACATACTTTATTCTTGAGCCTTACAGCGATGCTGGAAGCTAGTGGTAATAGTTCCTTTTTTGACCTGAGAAAACTAAGTCCCACAGAGGCTATTTCTTGACCAGTGGAAGAAACTAACATTCAGTGAGTCTTCATTATATTTTCAAGTATCTCTTTAAGCACATTTACATGTTTTCTCCCTTTTGACAACTTTTTAATGTTACATCTGTTTTATAGAGTATGAAAATAAAGGCAAGAGTGGTTATATAATATCAATGAAATTACCCAGTTTTTAAGAGGCAAAGTCACAATTTGAACTAAGAGCTTTTTCTTCTAAGTCATATGTGTTTCTCTCAGGAAGCCTCTGGCTATACATTTCAACATAAGAGAATGTTCATGCCATTCATGCCTTTACCTAGTCTGGTAATTTCAATTGAGAAACCACTTATTAACACCTAATGATACTAACAACAACAACAACAACAACAACAAAACCGACCGATTTTATCCTCCAAACAAATAATCTGAAGCATCAATTTGGCTGCTAAAGTAGGATCAATGGTACTGAAAATTCAAATGGTACAAAATTTCTATTTTTTTGTTTTGTCTTTAATTTGCACTTCTATTTTTCTATGGCACTGTTTCAATTTCCTTTTATCCAAAATGGTATATCATTTGCTCCCATTCAATTTATAAATTGAGTACAGAGTGCTTTGTCAGAATAGATGGAGCTGGACTGAAACAATGCTGTATCACTGTCTTAGGAGCAATAACAGAACAGTAAGGGGACCAGTTCTCCCATTTTGCTTATTATGCAACAGAAAAGTCATCACTAAATGCCCCCACAGCATATCGGTAGAAATCATGCCAGTTTAATTATCCCTCAACTATACCTCGTAGGTCAACTCATGACTCCCTCACTTTACTGTGAAATTATCTCTCTCCACAAGTTAGGCATTGTAAGCCATTAGGCAAGTGATTCATTTCTAGTTACTTTGGCACCAGCCCCGAAAATAAAGGGCAGTGCACAGCAAAGAGGCCTTGGGTGTGTTAGACATAGACATAGTCCTCAAAAGATTAGGGTCCTGTTCTACCTATCTAGTTGACCTTTTGTTGCTAGAGATTTCTTTGCTAGAGAATATTTATCTGAAAAAAAAATTACAGTACTATGTCTGCAGGAATAATTCCACATGCTAATCCTGCTAACTAAGAACAAGTTTTCTTACTGCTTCTACTTCTCATATAAAAAAGCAACCAAATGCTTTTATAGGACCAAAAGCTAGACATTCTTTATTTACTGCATAAAGTTTTCTGGTTTTTTTTTTAAATTAACATTTCTGAAATTGGGATGCATCTAAACAATCTATGGTGTCTCAGATTTGATGAAATACACTGTGTAGTAACATTTGGATATTTTCTTTAAAAAGCATGAGCTAGCTAAACAAGTAAACATGGTACAAAGGACTCTCTAAAACACCCTCCCTATAAAATAAAGCTTAAATGCCTCCTACTTCAGATAAATTATTAGAGTTCCCTTGAATTGGGAATTACCTTAATTGGCTAGCACAGAAAAATTTTGAAACCTATAGAACACACATTAGGAAAAAATAGGCTCCATCATGTAAAAAATAAATCTTACTACGAACCACCTTCTGATCAGAAATAAACCTTTTCATATAAAATAAGCATGCTGGAGGCTATCTACAACGATGATAAAACTATTGCTAATAGTATAATTTTCAATTCTGTTGGTATTTTTCTTATAAAAATGATATGAAATCATACTTTAGGAGACTGAGGTAAAAGGAATGCTTCAGCCCAGAAGTTCGAGACCAAGCTGGGCAGCATACTGAGACCTTGTTTCTACAAAAAAATATTTAAAAATTAGCTGGGTGTGGTGGTACACATCTGTAGTTCCAGCTACTTAGGAGGCTGAGAAGAAAAGATCACCTGAATTTTTCAGAAGGTGGAGGCTGCAGTGAGCTGTGATCATGCCACTGCACTCTAGCCTGGGTGACAGAGTGAGATCCTGACTCCAAAAAAAAAATATGAAATCAGCTCTCCACATCCATATTTTCCTTTCTTTGGCTTAATTAGAGATGGTAAGACTATATAAATGCTTGATTTTATTTTTACCTCTTATCGGTAAAGAAATGTCTTTTGAAAGGGATAGGACAAAATGTAGAATT
>CAUYQG010266937.1:0-56079 GCA_963574415.1 Tarsius wallacei
GCCTCGACCTGCTGGGCTCTGGTGATCCTTCCGCCTCAGCCTTCCAAGTAGCTGGAACTACAGGCACACGCTACCACGCTCGGCTAATTTTTTATTTATTGTAGAGATGAGGTCTCGTCAAGTTGCCCAGGCGGGTCACTCACCTCGGCCTCCCAAAGTGCTGGGATTACAGGCTGAGCCACTGAGCCCGGCATGTGTGTATTCTGATGACACCATTAGCTGAATCTACTGTGGGTCTGTTTCCATTGCCATTTAAAAATCTTGGTTTCAGTCAGATTTTGAGTTTTTTTTATTTCTAGACATTTTAAATGGAAAACAATAAAGTAATTTTAATTTCTAGATGATGTTATCTTTCTGCTGAGAATTGCTTTTACTACTGGTATGCAGTTGGAGTATAGTTCTTTGGTGTCTCTCCATATGCCTGATATGTTTACTAGGGCTATTTCTCTTCAGCAGGCCCTGAATCTAACTTTTGTGTGGCTACTCACAGATCTCTTGAAAGCTCTGTTCACTTTCTCAGTCTCTCAACCAGTAGTTTTGGAATCTACAGGCTAAGGTGACTCCAAAGACTGGTCTCACATGTTCCGTTCAGATCTCAGTCCTGCAAATTCTTACTGTCTTGAAAGTGAGATTGGTTTAAAACACATTAATTTTTGTTTTTCTTTTCTTGTTCTCAGAAGAAGATTGGCTTGAAGCAACCTGGTCCATCACTGTCAGATGCAAAATGCCCAGATATTTTCTAAAATTTAGAAATGTTCAGATTATATAAGATAGTACAGTATATTTTATCTTTTAGATGTCATCAGATCTTGCATACCTTAGTGATAATATCTTTGCAATGAAATTATTAATATTTATCCTTCCTACTGTGGTGCAAATTTTTGTATTGGGAGTTGGATGCAACGTGATCTGTTAACTGATATGCTCTATAACACAGCTACTTGTTTGACTAGGTCCTACCAGTGACAAGCTATCTTTTAGTTTCTCTGATTTTTCCTGTTCCTTTTTGTCATGGGGTCATCTGCACATGTTATTCTCTCTGCCTAGCACGCATACCCTCATACTCAGGTTTGAGTATGAGGCACATCTTCAAGGAAGCCTTTCCTGACCTACAAATTTTGGTAAGATTTAGGTTAGCTAGATCAACTTTTTAGTTTTGAATTTTACAAACTCAATTGTATGATGGTTTGGTTCATCTCTTTTTCTACTATTAGACACTGAATTCTGCTAGATTAGGAATTATGTCTTTATTTTTCCTGACCATGTTATCCTCTGTATGTAGTTTGGAAGTACATTGCTTGGAAGTACATTTATTTTAAGTAGGTGATCAACTAATAGGTTATCAATTGTTAATAGATGATCGATTACTTTTTGTATGAATGAAGAAATAAAATAATGAGGGAGGACATAAGACATGCTGTGCTGATGATAGTGTTATAAAGATAAGAAATGAAAGGCTTATTGCTTTTGAGCAAAAGCAGATTTAATCAAACACTGGATTTGTATAGTACAGTTAAAGTCATATAGATGTGTATGGTATTAAAAATACTTTCATAAAATTCCCTTGGGAATTTAGTATTGTATTTTAGCATTTGTTCCCATTTCCCCATAAATATTTTATTATGTAAATTTGAAAGCTCTGGATATTTAAATGACACAACCATCATTCCAGTCATTCCACTGCATCATTTCCTCTATGTCATTTCAAGTCATTCTACTACAGAGATAAATGGAATTTAAAAACCCTTGAAGGATTTTAAAAATCTTGGAGGTTTTTGGTCTCAGAGAAAAGCAGACTTGGAATTTACACACACACACACACACACACACACACACACACACACACACACACACACGCTGTGATTTATTCTACCAAGGTAAACTGGTTTTGGTTTCACCAGGGAGGTGACATTTGAACTGAATCTTGAGTTATGAGGAGATGTTTATTAAAATAACCAAATTTAAATGCATGTTATTATGAAAGTGTATAGTATCTTTGTGAATTGATAAATAGTAATTTGGCTGAAAGCTAGGGCAGTTTACAAGAAAAATTTGTAAAGGCAGATTAGGTCATCCTTTGGCATGGAAGTCACCAGAAGCTTTTAAGGATATTCTTTATTGTTTAAGAAGAGAAATTCTGGAGCCAAACTCCCTGAGTTTGTATCTCAAGCTTTGCCCCTTACTAACTGTGTGACCTTGGGCATATTACTTTTTCTCTGAGTGTCCCTCTTTATAAAATGGACATGACAATTATAGATTGAAGTTAGAATCGAAGGAATTAAGACATGTCCACACTTAGGAAAGTTCCAAACACATAGAAACATTTCAGTAAGTGTTGGCTTTTGTTATTCTTATACACATTGAGAAAACTGCAAACATTATAATTGTGTTAGTTTAGCCAGAACTAAAGACACAAAAAGATTTAAAAGATATTTTAGGGGTAAAATTAATAGGATTTCAGCTTATTTACTAATTTTATATATCCAAAGTTTCAAC
The DNA here is from genome assembly GCA_963574415.1 of Tarsius wallacei. Taxonomy (NCBI): domain Eukaryota; kingdom Metazoa; phylum Chordata; class Mammalia; order Primates; family Tarsiidae; genus Tarsius; species Tarsius wallacei. The sequence goes on from CAUYQG010266937.1 coordinate 2,497, forward strand.
TAATAATGCTGTCTATGTGCAGCATAACAGCAGACTTGAAATTTGTATAAGATTTTTATGATTTATAAACTTATAGAACTTAAATATTCTAATTTGTGTTTTCTTTTAGATCTTGTAGAAAATTTCAGCTGTAGCCCTTGGACTAGAAGCTGAAATAATAGAAGCTGTGTACGATGCATTAGGGTATTGAAGAAAATTAACTTTTGAATTAAATATTTGGAATATAAGCAAATAAGGAAGGAAAGGTGACTGAAAATGGGGCGGAAGAAAATACAAATCACACGCATAATGGATGAAAGGAACCGACAGGTAAATGAAAATTTTGATTTATCTGTTTAATTGATATAAAATTTTTTTTAAAAGAACATAGGATAGAATGGTTGGATTTTTCTTCAACTTAATTTCATGTCTAAATATTTTTAGTTCTAGACTAAATGGAAAATTCTAACAATCACTAAATTGTGTCTTTTCATCATGTGCTTTAAAGAAACTTTTTTCTTTGTTATTACAGATGTCATGTATGTTATAGAAAACATAGATATGCAAAATAAAAGTAAAATCACTGCAATCTCACCATTACCATCCATTGTGTAGATTTTTCATAAGATATTTAATCTTCTATATATTTGATTATATGTTTGATTGTTACTCTTCTATTTTATATTATGACATCTATTTTTATAATTTTATAATAGCTGGTTCACTAATTATTGGTGAATGTGTTCTAGTCAGTTAAACTTTCTGGTTAACCAATATATAACAAAAATTTTTTTACACCTCTTATAATCACAAATATTTCTAAAACATTTATATATATATCTCAGCTTTAATTGATCAAAATATATTGAACTTAATTGTTAAAGTACTTATATTGGTAAATCCTTACAAATTCAGTATAATTCTAATGATGCTGTTATGTGAAAAGACTAGACGTTGTAAGTGTCTAGAACTGGGTTGGCAAACTATGGCTCATGGGCTTACTGCCTGTTTTTGCAAATAAAACTTTATTAGAATACTGCTGTGCCCATTCATTTACATATTGTCTATGGCAGCTTTCATATTACAACAATAGAGTTGAATAGTTGTTACAGAGACTATGTGGCCCATAGGCTTAATGTTTTACTTTATGTCTCTTTTGGAAAAAATTTGCCACCTCCTTGGTTTAGAGGAAAGAAGGAAAAAATAATTTCATAGAATACTATAAAGGAACTACTATTCAAAGAATGTGCAGGAGGGAGAGACACTATCTCTGGGAAGGTTGTGTATCAGAAGTTTCAAGAACAGCTGTTTTCTGAAAGTTTACTAGGAACAGAACAGCACTGAAGATGTGTTCTGCAGAGTCTGAGCAATAGTTCACTAGAATATAGATATAATTGGAGACAAAACTCAATTGAGTAGTTGGTAGGGAAGATGGTGGTAGTGGTTAGGGCTGCGCATAGACTGAATTGAACAGAAGTGTCTTGTCTAAACTCATGAAGATTGCTTAGCAAAAGTGTAAGGGCCCAAACAGTATGATTCATTATGAAGGTTAATAAAATAGGGAAGACTGATGAAGTAACCATTCTGTTATTCCAAAGGAATGACTGCAAGCAAAGCTGTAAATTATCTTCCCTTTACAAATGTGAGGATTGTGATGTGTAGAGGAGGCATAGAGACCTGCTTCATGAATACATGCAGTATATAAAATAGAGCTTATTAGGGAATAACATATAAGCAGAGAAGTAGGAGAACACGTAAAATCCTTGAGCTCCCATTATTCTTTAGACAGTCATGTTTTAATTGGGCATAGCTGAACTGGACCTACTTCTGGAAAGAATTCTACATGTTTAGCAGGAAAGAGGAGCTAGGAATATGTAGGTGACTGTGTAATGGAACTTTTTTTTTTCTTTTTTTTTGAGTTGGAGTCTCACTCTGTCGCTCAGACTGGAGTGCAGTGGCTGCTCCCGGCCACTGCAGCCTCAACCTGCTGGGCTCCGGCGATCCTTTCACCTCAGCCTTCCAAGTAGCTGGAACTACAGGCGTGCGCTACCACGCCCGGCTAATTTTTTTGATTTTTATTGTAGAGATAATTTTTAAGTTGAGGAAATGACCTTGTAAAAAGACAGATCCCGGCACCGTGGTGACTTATAAATAAAAAAATTAGCCAGGTATGCTCCTGTAGTCTGTGCTACTTGGGAAGGCAAGGCAGGAGGATCACTTGAGCCCAGCAGTTGGAGGCTGCAGTGAGCTGTGAACACACCACTGCTTGTCATCCGGGCAACAGAGTAGGGCCCTGTCTCTTGAATGAATGAATGAGTGAATGGATAGATAGATAGATAGATAGATAGATAGATAGATAGATAGATAGATAGATCAATCCTGTGACTATGGCTCAGCAGCTAGAATGATCCTGTTCTTACATTGGGTTTATCTGCTAAATCAGCTTCTTGCCTGGCTGCCATATTTGACAAGGACTGTCTGAATTTCTTTCTCAGATAATTCCAGCAAAAATTGGAGAAAAAACAGAAAAAGTAGTTGGGTAGTTTACTGATTTTTGAGTTTGTAAATTCAAAGTTAAAAGTTTCATTATTTTTGCATTAAAGGGAAAATGGTATCTTTGCAGAAGAAAAGAAATGTCATTTATTTATCCAAATTCAATTGTGTACTATATCCCAAGGTATTGTGTTATATAGCCATAAAAATATATATATAGCAGTAGGAGATATAAATATATAGTAAATAGAAGTAAGCTTAGGCACTGGAAGAGTTTATGGAAGAAACCACCAACTTCTGGTAGAGAAATTTAGAGAGCAGTTGCTGGAGGAGGTAATAGTGAATACGTTTGAATTACAAACACGAACTAGCAAGATTAGAAAATTACACAAGTCATTTGAACAGTGTACAAAAAATCTTGGGGGTGACAGGATCATGCACTTCACTTTTCCACTTGGAAGTTTCTGGTAGAACCTTATGTTTCTCCTTCCCTTTCTAATACACTTATTTAAATAAACTTTGTATTAAAATATAAGATAAAGTTCAGAAATCTTAAGTGTGTGATTCAGTGAATTTTTGCCAAAAGAACATGGCCATACGTGTAGCCAATGTGCTCCAGGGCACACAGCAGAGGCACTCTTTGTCCTGTCTCCCAGTTATCATCTACCTGCTGCAAGGAAAGTTATTAACCTCACTTCTAACACTATAGATTAATTATACCTGTTGTTGAACTATGTACAGTCTGTATTCTTTTGCACAAAATTACATTTGTGAAATTTACCAATGTTATTGCTGCATGTACATATATGAAAATAAATTTTGTATATTTTTGTTGATGTATAATCTATTGTGAATAGAGTACAATTTATATATTTACATTTTTTTCTATTGTAAATGGACGTTTAGTTTGTAATAGTACTTTGGTACTATTAAGAATAGTGCAGTTTTTAGTATTCTTGATGGTACATATGAATACTTTGGTATATACCTAGAAATGCAATTGCTGAGTAATGGGGTATACATGTCATTGGTTTTAATAGCAATTGACAAAAGTTTTCTAAAGTGGTTGTACTAATTTACATACACTCTGCTGTCAGTGTATGGGCCTTCCGGCTGCTTTAAATCTTTACCAATACTGGGTATTGACCTTTTCATTTTAGCCGTTCTGGTAGGTGAGCAATAGTAACTTATTTTAGTCTTAAATTTCCATGATGTCTAATGAAGGTGCTCACCTTTTCATATTTTTGTTTGCCAGCTACATATCGTTTTTTGTGATTTGCCTGTTCACTTCTTTTTCTGATTTTTTTTTCTGATAGGCTGCTTTTTTCTCATCAATTAATATGCATTGTATATAAATTCAGATGAGTATTTTGTTCATTATATGCATTACCCTATTGTCTCTCACACTGTGGCTTGCCTTTTAACTTTCTTAATCTTTTTTAATCAATAATATTATTTAATCGGTGTCCAGTTTATCTTTATTTTTCTTTCCTTTATGGCAAGTGCTCTTTGTGTCATGTGTAAGGGGAAACTAAGGCATCTTCTTGCTTACTATAAGGCCATGAAGTTATTCTTCTGTGTCTGTACTTTTTTCTAGAGTTGCCTTTTTGTTTTACCTTTCATGTTTTAGATCTGTTATTCATTTGGAATTTATCTTTGTGTGTGGTATAAAGGTCAGGATTTGATATTTTCCAGAAGGATATTTATTCAGTTGACCCAGTACAATTTATTGCAAAAACCATTCTTTCCTCACTGTATGACGTGGTTGTCTTTGTCGTGAGTCAGATAACCATATATGTGTGGGCTGTTTCTGGACTCTGTTTTGTTCCATTTGATTACTTGTATATCCTTGCTCAGTTCTATACTAGTTTAATTACTATGCTTTGATATCTGCAGAACTAGCTGGCTGTTTATGCCCTTTTTTAGAACTTCCATAGGAAGCCAAGTGTCAGTGTTCACCCAAGAAAACAAACAAACAAAATAAGTACTGGAATTTAGATTGTTTTTTTCCCACTGGACATATGGTTTCATTTAGGGAGAACTGAAATCTTTACAATATTAAGTCTTATAATTCATGAACATGTTTACTTTTCACTTGGTTTTCATTAATTTTCTCCATAATGGTTGATAGTTTTCAGCATATAAGTCTCACACATTTTGTTAGATATTTGACATTTTAAGCTCTTTTACATTTTGTCCCCAAATTATACTTTCTATATGTATGTTTATTGCTAAGTATATCAAAGTATAGTTGGAATTACTGAGTCACATGGTGACTGTAAGTTTAACTTTTTGAAAAATGCTCAGCCGCCAAAGTGGCTGCACTGTTTTCTATTCCACCAGCAGTGTGTGAGAGTTCCGGTTTTCCCACATCCCAGCCAACACTTGTTTTCATTTGTCACTTGTCGTTTGTCTTTTTTTTTAAATTATAGTCATCCTTATGGGTGTGGACGCTGGTATTTTATATAGTAGTTTGGTTTTGCATTTCTCTGATGGCTGATAATGTTGAGCATCTTTTCATGTACTTATTGGATATTTATATATCATCTGTGGAGAACTGTCTGTTCAAGTTCTTTGTGTAGTTAAAAAAATTTTTTTAGTCATATCACCTCCATTTTGAAAGCTGTTTTTTATTGGTTATAGAATTCTAGATTGGCAATTATATTCTCTTTGTACTTTGAAGCAATTGTCTTCTAATTTTCATTTATTTCTGTGGAGAGACCAGCATTTGGTCTTTTTGTTTGTTTAAGGTAATGCATCTTTTTAAAGCTTTTGCTTTTCCTTTGTTAGTAAACATCTTTACTAGGATGGACCTAACAGCATTGTGCCTTCATATATTGCCTGTGCTCATTTTTTTCTCCTCTGGGATTCCAATTTCATGTCACTTACACTTTTTAACTGTGTCACATATATTTCTTATGCTTTTTGTCCTCCTATATTTCTTATTCTATTTTTGCTGTGCTTCAGTTTGAATGTTTTCTAGTAATCTATTTTCTACTTTCTAGTAAATCCTTTCTCCTGCTTTTTAAAATTAGCTGTTAAAACAATGTAATAAATTTTTGATTTCTGGTATTATATTTTCAAATCTAGAATTTCTTTTTGACTTTTTCTTTTTTATAGATTTGAGTTCTCTCGTGAAATGGCCCATCTTTTCATGCATTTTCTCTATATTTTTACTATTTTTGGAAAACATTAACCATAGTTATCTTTAAGTTCATATCTGCCAACTGCTGTAATTTGTTTTACCTGCAGGTTCATATCTGATCCCTTTTTGTCTTTGTTTTCAATAATGTAGTTCTGTCTAGTGATTTTTTATGAGCTGCCAGACATTGTATATGAAAGATATTATAAATATTTTATGTTATGTTACATGCCTTCAGAGATGGTTTTACTCTTTCCTCTTACCCATTGAAATTAGGTACTGAATGTCTTAGACCAAGTAGGGATTGCCCGTGGATGTTAGGTTGCTGTTTTGATGAGGCTTCATCTCCCTTTGGTTCATTCTGCTCTTGTAAGTAGCCCTCCAGAGCTGTTCACTGGGCTAAGTCCTTTGGACATTTCTTGAATTTAAAACATTGTCTTTGTGTAGGAAGATTATGGAAAACTCTACTTTTCTTTTTTGACAAGCTTTCTGCTTGTCTTTTTCTTTTCCCCTTCCCCTGCTTTTCACATCCCTCCGTATCTCTCGAAGCCTCAGAATTTGGCACATGTTTTGCAGAGACAACTGGCAGTGTGATCACTTCAGTTTCTACCCCATCCTCACTGGGAGGTTGGCCCCTGGAATCTTCAGTTTTGTGTCTTTAGCTCCAAAAAAGTTCTTCAGTCTTGACAGAATTACATCCTTAAAGAGGCAAAAATATGCTCTCAGTCCACTGTCCAAATAAAGGCTTCTTTATCTCTTTATACCCAGTTGGTAAATACCTGCAAGGAAAAAGTGATTAGCACCATTTTACCTCTTTAAGGATCTCACCATTCTAGAATATTAGTATCTCCAGTCCTTGCTTCAGCGACTTTTGGAGGTCTTTAAACAGATATTTACTGTATTTTATCCTGCTTTTCTAGTTGATTTCAGTGGGTTCTTTGGTCTTCCACCACCTACTCCCCTCTAACCTAGAAGCAGACAGTCTCATATATTTAAAAAAAAAAAAAAGCAATAAAAAAGTTTTGTTTTTGTGGTTTTTTTCCCCCCAAAGGTAGAATTCAAAGAACAATACTTCAAAGACTTATATTCCTTATCCAGAAGTAACATATGTCTATGTCTGTTCCTTATCCAGAAGTAACATATGTCTATGTCTTAAGTGTGTTAAGGCTTTGTTTCCTAAATCATGATCAGTTTTCTAAATGTTCAAAGTGGACTTGGATAAACGTGTATTTAATGTTGGTTGCAATGTTTGGCAATAATAGGTATGAGCTAACAAAAATAGCTTTTCTGTAAAATTCTTGTTTTATTTTGTTTGTTTAGTTTCATATTCCTTGACAGGCAACATTTAAAACAGGGTCTCTATCTGTTCATCCCCCACTTCTTGGGCTTCCCACACTTCTGAATCTTCTAGCACTATTCAAAGGATCTTTGGGTGGACACTCCCAGAACTGCTGACATTGCCACTTCTGAGAAGGAATTTCATGTGAATTTTCTGATTCCACCTTCGTTTTCATCTAAATTTCATCAAATCTGGCAGAGGAAAATTCTGTTTGGGGTTCTTCTTTCTTGAAGAAAACTCAATTTCTTTTTTAATCTTATGTATACATGTGTGTAGGTATGCATGTATCAGTGTTTTCAGGGAAGTAGAGAGAAGTAAACAGGACTTTATTCCATTTTGAATTAAAAACCAAAGTTTGTGATTTATCTTGAACTTAATGTAAGGGATTTACATCATTTTAATGTAATTAAAACCCTCCCTTTAGAAATAGTAATTGTCTTGGAATAGTAAAGCTAAATATTGAATTGTAACTATATAGTTAGCTTTCTCTAACTAACCCGATTTTAGGTTATGTTGCCTATGTTCCATGAAATTTATGAACTGAATTATGACTGTATTGCAGCATTACTAATTACGCTGTTCTAATTGATGGCTTTTAATGATTTTCATGTTTATATGTCTTATAAAACATATCAACAAAGAAAATCTCCATATGAAAACCGAAAACGTTTTTTTTTTAATTGAAAATACTAAAATCTAGGCAAAAATGTAGAAACTCTAATACCTTATTTTCCTGTTTTGTGACTTATGCTTTGTTATAATTTAATCTTCTAGGCAAATTTTCTTATCATAAGTTATAGTCAATATTACTTCATTTCTTCCCTTATTTTTCCCCCATTATATTCCATTTTTTGTTTGTTCCCAAAGTTTATTTATAAAAACAAGCCCAATAGCCGGGCGTGGTAGTGCGCGCCTGTAGTTCCAGCTACTTGGAAGGCTGAGGCGGAAGGATTGCTGGAGCCCAGCAGGTTGAGGCTGCGGTGGCCAGAAGTGGCCACTGCACTCCAGTCTGGGAGACAGAGTGAGACTCCAACTCAAAAACAAACAAACAAACAAACAAACAAAAAAAAAAACCAAGCCCTTCAACAGACGTTGAGTTTTTTAAACTTATAATTTGTTTCATATTGAGAATTATGAAGTATCAAATATAAGTTAGTATTAAAAGATAATTCATAATGAGTGATTTGGAAGGGTGGCACAGTTTACATACCATATATCATAAACAGGCTAGATTGTATTGGCTAGTTAAGTTTTCTTGTTAAATGAAAGTTTAAATAGAGAATTTCCTCTCAACTCTATTTTCATTCAGTTTACTAGCTAACAGAATATTTGAGTGTTCATAATATGTAGAGTATTGTGTTTTGTGTACCTGAGAAATATGAAGGACATATAAGTCTTTGATAACATTAAGGAGATTTGATCTACATAAGAGTGATTAAATGCTAAGATGTATAGCTAATACATGTGTTTGGTATTACCAGAAGGAAGAAGACATACACCCTATCTAAATTTAGGTGAAAGATATTGAACTACTATACTACCTTTTAATTTTATCATGCTATATAGGATGTAAAATAGTTTGAAAAAATACAGAAACATCCTTGATTGTACATGTGAAATACATTTTCTGTTATTTTTTACATGTATGTATAATACCTGTAATGTAAGAGAATATTAAATTAATTTTATGCCTGTAAAAAAATTTGTAGTAGAAACAATTGCCTTTTTTTTTTTGAGTTGGAGTCGCACTCTGTCGCCCAGACTGGAGTGCAGTGGCCGCTCCCGGCCACCGCAGCCTCGACCTGCTGGGGTCGGGCGATCCTTCCGCCTCAGCCTTCCAAGTAGCTGGAACTACAGGCGCGCACTACCACACTCGGCTTATTTTTGATTTATTGTAGAGATGAGGTCTCGCCAAGTTGCCCAGGTGGGTCTCAAACCCCGGGGCTCAGGCAGTCCACTCACCTCAGCCTTCCAAAGCACGGGATTACAGGCTGAGCCACTGAGCCCAGCTAACAGTTGCTTTTTATATACTGGAGCTCCTCTGCTTCTTCAGTAGCCACTGCAATGACTGATTCTAAGTCTAGACCAATAGTTAGACAGAGCTTATAGGAAGAAAATCATATTGTAGATAGGGAAATAATTTGAACTTTATGCTGTTTAACAGTTCTATAGATTATTCAAAAGTGTACTCTTACTGACTTTTTAAAAACAATTTCTAAAATAGACTTTATTTTTCAGAACAGTTTTAGGTTCATAGCAATATTGAAGAGAAAGTACAGAGAGTTCTCATATGCATTCTCTCCTCAACCCTTTTTGGAATAAGAGGGATCAAGGATATCTCTTGCTCACCTGAAGGAGGATCATTTGGTGGTGTCATTTTTTTATGGCATGAGTTTCAAAATATGTGAAGTTTTTGAAGGAGAAGGAAAAATAGTTTAGAAGGGAAAATACGGAGCAAAAAGGACATATCTTCTAGTGCCTTCAAGTATAAATGGTGTAAATATTTAAAAACAAACAATGAAAAATGTTTAGTTTCTGAGAGGATTTCAGATAACAGGTTTCAGTTAAAGAAATAGTCAAAGAGGAATTTGAGGACTTTGGGGAACTTGCTGACCCCAGGCTGTGAATTTAAGTGGGTGGCAATAGAAGGGTTTGGAAAAAAATAAAAAATAAAATAAATTTTTAAAAAAAGAAAAAAAAAGAAGGGCTTGGGAGGGGGAGGAAAGGGTTAAGATTAGAGGGTGCATTTAGTTGTTAAGCAATTAAAATCTGGGTGATGCTGGATTCCCGGGGGTGGGATTTGGGGTTTCTGATGTTAACAGTTTTAAGATGAATGATAAGGGAACACTGGTTACCTGTTTCCTTCTCTGATTCTGCGTGTTCTGTAGTGAAGTGGCAACCAAAAATAAGGGAATACTTCCCCAGGAGACAGCTCTGTCAGAACCCTTGAATTTAAAACAGATGTAGGACTGTAGCAAAATAGGGAAAGGGGAGGCTCATGTGACGCATGAAGCTAGGAACCATTTCCATCTTTGAAATCTGGCTCGGTACTAAAAGAAGACTCATCTTCAAATAACCTATATTCAGGTACTAGTAATGCTTTTAATACAAATATACTTTTTTTCTTTGTTTAGGTCACTTTTACAAAAAGAAAGTTTGGATTAATGAAGAAAGCCTATGAACTTAGTGTGCTCTGTGACTGTGAAATAGCACTCATCATTTTCAACAGCTCTAACAAACTGTTTCAGTATGCCAGCACTGATATGGACAAAGTTCTTCTCAAGTATACAGAATATAATGAACCTCATGAAAGCAGAACCAACTCGGATATTGTTGAGGTAACATATCTATCTAGTAATGTGTGAATTGCAAATGAAATTTTTCATTTAATAGCATTCATTAACTATCAGATCAATTTTTACATCTAAAGCATAAACCAGGTATAGATGTATCTTTTCTCTGAATCATTTCTTAGAAGTGTCTATATGGTGGCCCACTTGTGTTAAAACTTCATACTAATTTAAACAGAGTAAACCAGGTTGTTTTATCATATACATGAGCATAGTCTAACATTTTTATCTGTGATTACTTATTTTGCATGGGTTTTAAAATTAATACTGTAAGAAGCTACCAGTTTTGCATAGTATAGAGTTACAGTTTTAATTTGTTTTAATCATTTCATGATGTCAGTGGTGACTCACAACTTTAAACACTAGTGAAAGTGATGAAAATTATCTAACTAATATTTGTTTTGTTAATAGTGCTTTAGTTGGGGGAGAGTCCTCATTTTCTTTATCTGCTGCCTATTTGATATTGCTCATAGTTCTACCAACCTAATTAAGTGGGGAAAAAAGGAATTTTAATGACTTCTTATATTCATAAATCATGTTTTAAAATAAAATCTTCAAAAAGGAGATCAATATGCTTCCCCCTTTGCTCCTATGTATAAAAATCTTTTAAAAGATAATTCTTCACGTATATTTCTAATAGCATTTTAAATGAGCTTCTTAGTAACTTTGTTATTTTTTGTTTATATTTAGTTTTGTTTTTTATTCAAAAGAAGGTTTTTATTACTTGAAAGATATATATGTATGCATACATACTTTGGTTTAGTTTGTAATATGAGAAAAATATTTCATTAAATTAGGCTCTTCCTTGGTTGAAACAGTGTGAAGATGATGCATAACTAACTAGAAAAAAGTCCCAGTCTAGATTTTAACTCTAATAATTGGAATTAAGATTAATTTAACTATTTTGTTGGATAGGAATCAAATTTATTCATCTCCACAGGTTATGTTATAGTTCTGAAAATGCATTTTAAATCTGTCGTATATTTCTTTGCCTTAGTTGTTCCTTTTTGGACAGTGATTGATTTGGTTTGTTACTACAAAAAAACTTGGACTTTCATTTTAAAAACAACTTTTATTACTTTTTAACCACTAATTGGTTCTTTCGAATGAGAAGTAAAAATGTAGCATAATTATAGTTAGGACTCATCTCTTCTTGACTTATTCACACTTTTATTTAAGGTGGTCACTGCTGTGAACTTCTCCTTGCCTTGAGTATTATGTTGGTCATGTTAATTAAACTGCATGGTTACATCTTTAGCCAAACCCCTTGATTCAGTTATGTTAATGTCATTTGTAAAATATTTTATCTTATAGCATTTATGGTATAGCTTATCACTTATTTATAACATGAACTATATAGTAGATCCTTTCCCTATTATAAATTATGAATGCATTTTGTATTGTAATTTTTAAAATTAGGGAATCATTGTTAAGTTTGAAAGTGACTTCATAACTAAACTTTCTTGAAATGGAAAATATCCCTGCTATGTTTAACTTCTTATTTTAAAAATTTCTATATTTTATCAAAAGCTCCATTGCCTTAATTCAAAGAAATTGAGTGTCAGCAAATAGGTATTCACGCCAGTTTCATTATAGCCACAACCACCTACTTAACCCTAACCACTCTACTCTTTCATTGTAGCAGTTGTTCTTGGCTCCTGGGAGTTGAGGGTACTTCGCACAACCTAAAGCTTACTTAGAGAATATGAAGAATGTAGTCTGACTTAATCCTCACAGAATTTTCAAAATACCTCAGTCTTCATATCTGTTTTGGTCAACAAAGTGTAAGAGAGTAAATCCAACATTTTCTTTCAGCAGTCTCTTATATGACAGTCTTATTCAGTATGAAAGAAAACTTTTGCAGCTCAATGAATTTTGGAATTTTGTTATTTCTTTTTAATTGCATTTTTGAGATCATAAGCTAACATGAATCTTATCAATAGTTCTGTATGAGAAGTTCTGAACTACACAAATAGGTACAGTGAATAGAGGACACATTAGATTATAAGGGATTAATTTGTTATGGCAGGGTAAATTACAAGGCTTAGTTCACATTTCTTATATATTAAAGTCTTACTGCATTAACCTTCATTATAATACAGTGGCTGTTAAACTTGTAAGGTAGGCCTTCTTTCACATATGAAGATGATACGACTACATCCTCACTGATAGTCCACACACATCCATGAGTTCTTTTTAACCAGTGTTGGTAATGGCTTATACTGATCCATCTACAAGGATTTTTGTGGACCAGTCTTAAGTTTACAGGGTAACAGTCATGACAGATACTTACATATAGCTTCCTGTGGGCCAGACACTTTCTAAGTGCTTTACAAGTATTTCTGTTAAGGCTATTTTTAGAATACTGTTACAAGTATTTTTTTCCTTTTTCATATAGTTTCCTTTCAAGCAGTTGTAGTAATGCAGCAAACTTTTTGATGCCCATTTACTCATTTGACATAAATATTTGAGGGGCTTCCATGTGCTGTGAGCTTTGCAAGCTGATGTTATTTAGAGACTTCTTTTTTTTTTTTAAGTTGGAGTCTCACTCGGTCGCCCAAGCAGGAGTGCAGTGGCACACTCACAGCCACCCCAGTGTCGACCTGCTGGGCTCCGGCGGAACCTTCCGCCTCAGTCTTCCAAGTAGCCGGAACTGCAGGCGTGTGCTAATTTTTGATTTATTGTAGAGATGAAGTCTCTCCAAGTTGCCTGAGCTGGTCTTGAACCCGCGGGCTTAGGCAATCCACTCACTTCGGCCTCTCAAAGTACTGGGATTACAGGTTGAGTCATCAAGCCCAGCCTAGAGACTTCTCTTTCGGGCCACAAGAATATTCTTCCAACCTATAGTGTATCACTGAGTGATAAACTATAGTGTATCACTGAGATACACTTTCACCAACTGAAGGTTTCTTCAGTAGATAGATAGATGGATGGATGGATGGATGCACCAACTGAAGGTTTCTTCAGTAGATGGATGGATGGATGGATGGATGGATAGATGGATGGATAGATAGATAGATAGGCAGACTGGGTATGTTGGCTCACACCTGTAATTTCAGCACCTTGGGAGGCTGAGGCAAGAGAATTGTTTGAGTCCAGGGGTTCAAGATGAGCCTGGACAACATAGCAAGACCTCGTCTCTACAAAGAAAAAAGAAAAAATATATATATACATATTTTTTCATTTATATATAGAAGTTTTCTTTTATATTTAGAGGTTTATATATATATGTATAAACTTCTAGTAAGTTGGTGTTATGGTTCTGGACTCCCTGGCCATCTCATGTAGCTGAGAATATCAGGTGTAAACAGAAGCATAAACAGCTAAAATTAATCCACTTTAGAGTGTTTTCATATGTAATATGACCAACAGTGACACAAACTCTGAAAACTTTGTGAACAACTTTCATAAGGTGGCCTCTAATCTGACTCTACCCATTTCTTGTTGCATGTATGTCAGTCTTTAAAATCAAGATTTTACTTTCCCTATATTGCTAAAATACACTTTAACAGAGTCTTGAGTATATTAATATAGGGTCTTCAGTGGATGTATTTCTACTCTTTTGTATTCAATATACAATGAAGATGTACTGTGAAGAGAAGGATGGGTGCACTGTGCTGTACATCACACCTGCACAGTCTGTAGCACAAGGATGTGCGTGTATTGTGTCTGTGGAGCTAGATCTAATATGTTTTCTGGGAGCACTATAAAATTAATATAGTGTATTAAAAGTAGTTGGTGTTTGAATATTATTGATTATAAACAGGTAGACATGGTGGTCATATTTATGTTTCAGTTATATTTAAACACATACTGTAAACCCATCTATTTTGCTCTCTTATTTCATATTGCCTATGTTTTAAAACTAAATTATTAAAATTTTGATCAATTTTTAAAATTCTTATTAGAGCTGATAACGTTTTAAAAATTATTTCTATGTAGCTTTGTTATTTTAATTAGCAGCACTTAAATATTTTTAAATTGCATTTAGGTATTTTAAATTAAGATCTGCAATATCTTGAGTATGTTTATATCTCCTACACTAAGAAAGCTGAATACATGAAAATGGAAACTTACACATTAGTAAATTAGAGGATTGCCATTAGGGTTAGCTTTGTGAGAAACTCCATAACTCAAGTTCTTTGAAATAAAGTGTATCACTGCTACGTTTAAAATGACATTCACAGCCAGGCTCGGTGGCTCAGCCTGTAATTCCAGCACTTTGGGAGGCTGAGACGAGTGAATTGCTTGAGCCCGCGGGTTCGAGACCCACCTGTGCAACTTGGCGAGATTCATCTCTACAATGAATTTTTAAAAAATTAGCTGGCTGTGGTAGCACACGCCTGTAGTTCCAGCTCCCTGAAAGGCTGAGGCGGAAGGGTCATCAGAGCCCAGCAGGTAGAGGCTGTGGTGGCTGGGACCATGCCACTGCATTCCAGTCTGGGTGACAGAGTAAGACTTCAACTCAAAAAAAAAAAAATGACATTCAAAAATGTTTATATACCGCTTTTGAGGAATATGTTTCAATCTTCCTTATTTCCTTAGGTAACATTCCACAAAGAATGTCATCAAAGACATAATTTTTATCTTTTCATATTATTAAGCACTGATATAAAAATAGGTGGCCGACTTTTTGTTTGGTCTTATAAAATGTAATAGTTTAATTTTAATATTACAGTAAGTCCTCTACATACAAACCTTCAAATTGTGAACTTTCAAAGACATAAATGTGTGTTCATATGTGCAGTCACATAAGTTAATTCACATGTCTGACTGTAATACTGTATTTCCGAGGTATTGTATTATAAGATTTAAAATGTTTATATTTTATATTTATTTGTTTTTTTATATATTATGTGAAAAGTATTGTAAACCTATTACATTACATTAATATATAGCCAATTGTGTTAGTTGGGTACCTAGGCTAACTTTGTTGTAATTTTATTTTTTGAGTTGGAGTCTTACTCCGTTGCCCAGGCTGGAGTGCAATACCACACTTACAGCCACCCCTGTGTTGATTCGCTGGGCTCAGGCGATCCTTCTGCCTCAGCCTTTCAAGTAGTCAGAACTACCAGGTGTGTGCTACCATGCCTGGCTAATTTTTTGATTTATTGTGGAGATGAGGTCTCACCAAGTTGCCCAGGCTGGTCTCAAACCCATGGGCTCATGCAGTTCTCTCACCTTGGCACCTCATAGTGCTGGGATTACAGGCTTGAGCCACTGCGCCCAGCCACTTTGTTGTACTTACAAGCAAACTGGATGTAAGAACACGCTCTTAGAATAGAACTAGTTCATATGTAGGGGACTTACTGTACAAAGAAAATGTTAACAACCCTGAAGTTTATTTTTCAGTAAAATTAATATTAAAAAATTATGAACTGTATTATATAATTTTATAAGAAATATTAGATATGTCCTAGAGTGCAGGAAACTAGAGATTAAAATACTAATAAAATCAGTTGCCATTATTCATACATGTGCATATATGTATAAATTGAATTTATACTAAATAAAAGCCTGGAAACAATAGAGACTTTGGAGTTCTGCAATCAAAATAAAAATTATGCTAGAAGTCAGTGGGGATTTTAACAGCTGCTGCGTAAGAAACACCTGAGATTACTTTTGTATCTGTGTTTTTCCCTCTCATTTTGTAGGGATATTTGAAATATTAAATATTCCTGCTCAGAATATTTTAAAAGTAGCTGTGACTTGGTAGCATTGGAGAACATTTAGTAAATTGTTTATGTGGCAGTTCAGATCATCATGCTGTCATTTAAGGATGTAGGTAGGCACAGGAGCCATGGCCATTTCTCTTGTTAATATCTTGTGAACTATTCCCAAAGAGAAGTCTTTTTTCACCACAAGGATACTACAGTACTTAAAAAAAAATTCCATTTGTATTATCTCATTTGATCTTCATATCCAAGTTAAGCTTTTTTAGAAATAGAAATTGGGACTCACATTAAAATGATTTTCCCAAAGTCATGTAGCAATTACAGTGACAGAACTAGAACACAGGTCTCTGACATTCTCATTTCCCTTTGCTCCTTGGTTTAATAAATTCATTGGAGCTCTGGAACATTTCACCATAAATAAATAAGATTTTATACATATGCCAATAATGCACAACATGTAGCAGTAGCATCCATGTCTAAGTTTTCCTTAATAATGAACAGAAAATTAGTAAGGATAATTGCAGTAAGAATAATAGACATTTATTAAGCATGTAATGTGACCTAGTACTCTTCCAGTGACTTTATTTGTATTATCTGATTGAATCTGTATAATCATTCCCATTCCACAGTTGAGGCAGTTGAGGTATAGTGATAAATGAAATCAGGTGATGGTAATTTGGATTCTGAAGGAAGAGAAAGTCTACTTATTTGAGTCTTTATTATCCTTGCTTATTTCTAAATTACAAAGTAATTTGGAAATAACATTTTTAAGGAAGGTAGGGAATCAATATAAGATTCATCTATCAATCAGAAAATAAAAGCAAATGGTAGTAAAAGTGATCATGCCAGGGATACATGATTTAAAATCAGTGGGTCTCAAAATATGTGGTACCCTTACCAGCAGCGTCAGCATCACCAGAGCATTTTTTAGATATGCAAGTTCTTGGACCCTACCCCAGACCTACTGATTCTGCAATTTTTGAGATGAAGCCTAAGCAATCTTGAGTTAACTTGCCCTGCATGCATTTGTAGACTAAAATCCTCGAGTTAATAGCCAACCTCTTGGGAGCATTTACCCAACTTTTAAAATATTTTTATCCCCAAAATATCCCTGAATAGTTTCAAGCAGTGAGCAATCACAAATTGTAATTTTTAAAAACCTTCTAAAAAGCAATTCAAAATAGTATGCCAGTATTGGTGTGATCTGCATCTAGGAAACATTTCTTTTTTTATCCTTTTCTTTCTTTCTTTTCTTTTTTTTTTTTGAGACAGGATCTCACTCTGTTGACATGACTGGAGTGCAGTGGCACAGTCATGGCTTACTTCAGCCTCCAACTTCTGGGCTCAAGCGATCCTCCCACATCAGCTTCCTGAGTAGCTGGGACTGCAGGCATGCCACCATACCTGACTAATTTTTAAATACATTGTTTTTGTAGGACAAGGTCTCACAATGTTGCCTAATCTGATTTTGAACTCCTGAGCTCAAGTAATTCTCCCACTTTGGCCTACCCAAGATTGACTCACCATGCCTGGCCTACAGAACACATTTCTAATGAGTTACATTTCAGCTCAATTCTACATGGTTATAAGAGCTTGTTTGAGTGTAGCTCCTTTGAGGGATGCTTTTTTGAGAGGTGTAATTGGAATAGATGGGGGATGGAATTTGGTTCCTCAGTGAGCAAAAAAAAAGCTAAATGACTTATCTCCTGAGATCATCTAGTGCTGACCTGACAGAACTGGAGGCATGATTATACTCAGATTTTCTAACAGTATTATAATGGCCTCATAGAGGCTTTTTGAGCCAATCTTTTTTTTTCCTTCCCATGTTATAGATGAGGAATGAAATAGACAGGGAATGTTTAAGAGGCTTACCTAATGTTTTACAGGGCTGCAGTGGAGCGGCAGGGAAAGGGAAAAAATAATGAGGCATCTGAAGACAAGACAAAGCTTCCCTCCACCTCCAGTCCCCTGCCCTGCTCTTTTATTCCTAACAGAGCCTGAAGCAGCAGGATGATGATTCATTCACAGGGTGAGGCACACAATCCTCATGGCCCTCCTCCTCTTCCCACATGTCACTGCACCATCAACCTCACACAGCAATCACCCTAGCTCTTGCAATTTCAGTTTTACTCTTTTTATTTTGCTATGTATTTGAATGTTATTTATCATACAATTACTGGTTTTCATTTATGTGCTTTTTATAAGGAATTATGCATCTCTAACTGTGGTTTTTCTTGTTTTGAGGTTATATTTTTCTTCATGAGATATTGATGTTGATATATAAATGAGAGTTCATGGGGGAGACAGGGGATGTGTATCATTTTGCACAAATAACTCACATTGCTTATGTTTGATAAATACCTATGGGTCCTTTTATGTCATATATGTCAGGGGTTAGGTATTTTAGTACTTACCATCAGATAAAGTGTTCTTTTTTCTCTGACAGATCTTTGATAAGTTGGTCAAATTTTTAAACAACGAGAGTCAGAGAAAACTTCCTCTAGAAGTAACACCATCATCAGAGTCCTTTCAAGGATATAGTAGATTGGGTAGAAGAAAGATGGTCTAGGTCAAGGGGCAGCTTATGTGAAAATTAGGAAATGAAACACCACAGTTAGTTTATGATGTTGAAGTCACCTAAGTATAGCTGTAGTATAGTGGGTGAAGAGGGGAAATTGCTGAGACCTGAGAAGTAAACCAGATTCTCATGAGTCTGTAAGGTTCTTTACTGTACCCTGAAGGTTTGGATAGAATAGCTGTCTAGGTTTTACTTTCTTTCATTTTTCCAAACAATAAATTATGTTAGAAGTGCAAGTAATTTTTGAAAGGGATTAAAGATAAACGGAGAGAAAAGGAGTAAAATATTAAATGCAATATGTTATTTCTACCTTTTTAATTTTTTGTACTGCTATTTGTCATACTGTGTACCAGGCATTGCGCTACACACTAGGAATATAGTAGTAACTGGCCATATAGCTGGACATTTAGCTGCCTTTTTCCTAACAAAATATGTGTTGGCTATTTTATTATCTTGCTGCAGAAGTACACTTCAAGACCTTAGAATGCCAAGATTTTGATGTTTTCCATCAAATATAAATTGTTCAGCAAGTAAATATTTATAATGCTATTAGAACGAGAAGATTTTTTAGAGCAAAAGATGCTAGGTACTTACCATGTTTGTTAATGTACTGTGTGTGTCTGTAAAGAAAGGTATAATCTAAATGGTATTTCAGCTCTCTTATATAACGATGGCTAATGCAGGCATGCAGTTTTTTGAAATCTGGCACTTCAAACATATAATTTAAAATTAAGGAGACAGCTATATAGTTTCCATATTTATTTTGAAGTTATTTTTGTGGCTCAGTTTTGAGAGAGACTATCTAGGTATCTGGGTTCTAACAGAAAGAATGGCATCTTTGCAAAGATTTGTCATACTCTACTTTTTAATTTACAATTATGCAGTCAGTATTGTACCTGTAAAAATTTCCAAATGATAGCATGAATTATATTTTAGAAAGTTAGACATACCTTTAAAATAAATACAAATAGAAAACTAGGCACTCCTTATAATTTTTAAGGCTTTTATGTAGTTGGTTGATTTACAACTTCCAACGTGTTCTTTAATAATTGTATATGCTAGGGATATTCTATGAAGAATATTATTATATGTTTAGGGAATTGATATGTGATTGTTTCTTTACTCAAAGAATATTTCTGATAGTTCACAGTTTTAATTCATTAGCAGTAAAGCATCAGAAGATAAACCTTCCATATTGTTTTTAAACTGTTAGGAATTTTTAAAACTTGGTAAGTAGGCTACATACATAAGCTTTCTAGAACAAACCAAAACTTGATATTATGTGTGTTGGAATTTATCTCTTGTAATTCAGTGAATAATTTTTTTTGTCATGTTTTGTGTTTATAGAAATTTTCAAGTAACTGGCTTGTTATTTTGTGCTAATTTCTGGGCTTAAATTATTTCCAGAGTTTATCTTGAAAACCTTAAAAATCTTTATGTTCTGAAAAAGGAACTTGGAAGTAGCAACTGGTATTTGTACAGAAATTTTACAGATTAGCTTGCTTTTTTTATGCCACCAGTGTTCATATAGGATTATCCCATAATATTATATAATTAAAGTTCATTTATTGCTTTTTTCCACATTTGTATAGTTTAAGTTTTTTAAAAAAATATTCAGTACTTTGGGTATAACAAATCTACCAGTTGTGTTCTGTAGAACAGTAGAAAATAACATTTTGCGTGAGCATTTAGGCATTTTGTGAAAGGTATTTGATATTAGACTTTCAAATCCTGTTTGATGTGTCACTTACTAGTAATTCAAACTAAAGTTATTTGTTTAGTATTCTAACCAGCATATATTGACTACATTAATCATTTATTTGTTGAATGCTTTACTGTACCAGATGATGAAGCTCAGTGTTTAATAGAGCAGAGAGAGCGGTATTAAAGTTCTGAATCTCATGAGTTTTCATAATCAATTAAAATAATGTTATGTGGAAGCATTTTGAAAATGATACCTATGGTTAAAAAAAAAAGGAAGGAAGAAAATGATACCATATTAGCTAGGTTGCTTCTGGTTGCAAGCAACAGAAGACTCATGGCTGAAAGTAGTCTAAAAAATAGGGGTATTTGTTATGTCTCATAACAAAAAATCCAGCATTGTGGTAAAGATTAGTTTCTGTTGCAGTGGGGTACAGGTCTCTGCCTTTGCCCATGTATCAGCTTTGTCCTCACACTGGCTTTTTCATGTTAGTAAAATGACAGTGGCTGTTCCAGGCCTTATATCTGCACATAACATCATGCAAAGCTATATTATCTAGTGGAACTTTTTGTGACGATGGAAATTTTCCATAGCTGTGCTGTGCAGTGTAGTGGCTATTAGCCACTTGTAACTGTTGAGCACTTGAAATGTGGCTAGTGCAACTGAGAAACTGAGTTTTTAATCTTATTTAATTTTCTTTTAAGTAACCATACGTGGCTAGTGTCTATGATGTTAAGCACCAATCTAGGGTATCAGAGATCAATTGTGTCCCAGAATTCCTAGCAAAATTGTCTAAAATTGATTGTGCTGGCTTAGATCACTTGTCTCTCCATCTCCCATTCCCAAAACCTTAGCACAGTGGTGGGAAAGGATGGAATGTCGTGATTGGCTTATTCTAGCCAGAAGTTTCACCTTGGAAATTTACTCTAGGGATAGACATGTAGTTCAGAAGAACACAATAAAGAGCTCAGAAATGCACATACATATATAGTTAATTGTGCCCAGGTAAATCTTTGAGAAAAGGAAAGTCTTTCCAACAAATAGTGCTGGAAAAACTGGATATTTACTTAAAAGAAAAATAAGCCTCAGTATTTACCCCACATCATACACAGAAGTTTTTGTGTGGAATAAAGCGTTTGTATAGGAGAGTAATATAAGTTAAGGAAGAGACAAATTGGGTATAGTTGATAGAGAATCTTGAATACCCAGCTGTGACATTTAATATTTACCCTGTGGGCATTTAGCAGCCTTTGGAGAAGTGTTTAAAACTTTAGGTAGTCAATTCATTGCTACAGGAAATAATCTGGCAGCAGATAATCAGCATTTTAAAAGAAGTTTGTAACTTTTAAAAATGAACTAAATTATCTCATCTGTTAATTGTGATAGGCTTTTAGTAGTGTTGAGCTTTGTATGAGAAGGAATGCTATTCTATTTGGTTTGAATGGGGAGGGGAGACTAAAGTAGTGATTGAGGCTGTGTTTTAAAGACTATAATATATTGACATATCACACTTAGAATTTGATTTGTAGAAAATTTAAGAGCACATCTGTAAAAAAGGAAATATTTATAAATGACTATAATGTTATGAAAGGGGTTTGTGTGTTACAAAAAGGTAAGGAAACTGATTCTCTGCTTCATTTAGTTGATGAGGAAGCTGGGTTCAAAGAAAGTAAAGAAAAACTGTAGACCCTTGGGGGCAAAGACTTTGCCAGGGAACATTAGTATTTTTCACACTATTCAATGAAGATCCAGGACATAGCTTAATAATGACCTCTAAAATTGAACTAAAGGTAGTATTGCTTGCTTTAGTGTTAACTCACGATACTCTAAATTAAAACTTCATTAAATGTTACAAAAGCTAGTAGGGACAAAAATATAAAGTATTTTTAAGTGGAAGGAAAGCTTAAGAATGTAGGAGAGGTTATTTTTATTCTGTAATATTGGAAATGATGACTTTATTTCCTTACCTCCCCTCCTTCACATCTACTCCCTATATATATCACTTCCAACCATTAGAGAAATAAACGTGCCTAAAATAAACTGTAATACAGGCTTTTGCTGTATTACAGTTTTTGCTTTCCTGGAAAACCTTGCAAGCTGCACAACCCATGCTGCTTTGTGTTTTGAGCACTAACACAGTAACAGGGGAAATAACTTGAACTACTTGGTGAGGCAACTTAGTGTGGGTATGACCCAACTATGGTGGGTACGATAAAATGCACAAAATTACTTGAATAGAAATGCTGTCAACACCTAAATTAGAATGGAGCTAGTGAGGAATAGGACAATGGAGATGGCAGTGTAGCAGTGACCCTGTGGGGGTTGCCATTGAAATGGTTGTGGAAAATAGTATAACCAGTGACAAGACCAGGGGTATCCCTCTGAAGCCCTGCTTTTAAATTTTCATATAATACAGATAAATGCTCCTGCTGTCAATGCAGCTGACAAGCTGAGGGTTTTTTTCCTTTCCTCTGAAAGATTATAATGCTATTTCCACTTTTCTGCTCCCCTTGCTTAGGAAAAAAATCACCAACTGAATGAAAGTGACTTTTTCATTATACTGACATCATTCCCTATTACCAGTTGCATATGAGCAGATTTGTATTCCAAAATACAATGTAGTCGAGCAGACTATTGTTTAATTATACAAGATTTTTTCTTTCTTAAAAGATGGCATTCATCAGTTTATGTTCATCTGAATAAATAGCTGCTACATAAAAGAAAATTATACAGAGAGGAGAAGTTGTGTTATTTTTCTGAGTTTTTTTTTTTTTTTTTCAATAGGTTCTGTTGGGTTTTGTTTTACATGGTTCTCTTCACTGGCAATCTTGATAAACCTGGATATAGTGTTCTATAGGTATGAATTCCAATGTGATAATTACTCATGATTATAATATACATTTCCAAAGCTTTTAGTAACCTGCATAAAGTAATTTCACAATACCTGGTATCTTTATAAATAATTACTCCAGATACCCTTCACTATCATGTGAAGTTGAATACATATTATAATCACATATTGAAATATGGTAGGCATTAACTTTTTATGTTATTTTTTAATGAGTTATAATACCCATACCATAAAATTCACCAGTGTAAATTATACATTTCATTGGTTTTTAGTATATTCACAAGTTTGTACAACCATGAATACAATCTAATTACAGAACATTTTCATTAACCCAAAAAGAAATCCAGTTCCTATTAATAGTCACTTGCCTCCTTCTCCCCTCCTCACCATATCCTGGCAACCATTAATATACTTTCTATGTCTATGGACTTGCCTGTTCCAGACATTTGATATGAATGGAATCATATAATATGTGATCTTTTGTCTGGCTTCTTTCACTTAGCACAGTGTTTTCAAGGTTCCCCCATATTGTAACTTATATCTGTACTTCATTCTATAGCTAAATAATATTAAATTTAGAACTATGGAGTTTGTATACAAGTTTTTGTGTGGGCATATGTTTTCAATTCTCTTGGATATCTAGCTAGGAATGGAATTTCTTTGGTTTTATGGAAAGTTCTGTGTTTAAGTTTTGAGGACCTGCCAAACTCTTTTCTATATCTAACTTTAGGAAAAGTAGCAAACATCAACAAAAAACAACTTTGTGAATATCATTAGAAAATGCTCAATTCATTTTCCTAAGAATACTGATTTTTTTAAAAATTTCACTATTGTTGGGCCAGGTTACTTAAATCAACTCTTCTGATTCTGCTGAAGATAACTAAAAATGCTAGATAAACTGTTAAAAAAATTCTTTACATTATCAAAGAGCTTTCTCAAGGAATTTACTAGGCCAAAATTTAAAAGAAGGAAAGAACATAAAGAAGTATGTAAACTCTGGCTACCCTGAATATTTGCCCTTATGGATAAAACAGTTGAATCTAATAGACTCAGAATCAAGGGGAAAATTATTACTTCTAGGTTTATGAACCTAATGGATTGCCCTTCCCCCCGCAATCAAACTGAGGCCATAGGAAAATCCACTGCCTTCTTCTACCCCCAAAGGATTGCAAGGAGAGTTTCTTAGTGCTGAGCAGGTGGGAGAAAGAGGAGAACAAGAAAAGAAAGAGAACATATCTGAGAGTCTGTAAACCAAGTTACTAGTATTGTGTGGAATCACAGGCTAGCCATATAACACAAGAAGTTCAAGAAAACTAGCGTCCCAGGTACCTGGAAAAAGCAAATTTATATCCCTTTTGAAGAAAGGCACCTTATTCTATGCATCAGAAATCTCTTTCAAAATAACCTTTGAAAACCATTGAGCATCATACAAAAATGACCAAGCATACAAGAAAATAAGGCACAATAAGCAAAGCACAGCTGGATACAGTGGAAAGTAACAGACAAATATTTCAGATGATGGTGTGTAATCATACATATAGAATAATTTTTCTGTGTTTTACAAAATAAAAAACAAGGTTGAAAATGTCTACGGAAACAGGAAATCATAAAAGGAGTGACATAACAGGGTTGAAAATAATTAAATACTTCTAGATATGAAAAAATACAATAACCAAAATTAATTCACACAGTAGACATGGCAGAAGTAGTTTGGCCATAGAACTGAAAGATAGAAGAAGTAATCTAGAACTCAGTACACAAGTAAAAAGATAGAAAATATCAAGAGAGGTTTAGAGGAAAGGAGGATTGTGTTAGAAGTTCTAGCCTATGTTTAATTGTCATTGCAGAAGAAGGAAAGAATTGGGCAGAAGCAGTATTTGAAAAGGTAATGACAAATTTATAGTATGTCTATAAATTTCTAGGAAGTCCACCATCCTTAATTTTAAGAAACCCAGCTGAATGCAGTCGCTCACACCTGCAATCCTAGAGTTTTGCAGACTGAGGCGAGAGGATTGCTTGAGTTTGAGACCAGCCTAGGCAACGTAGTGAGACTTTGTCTCTACAAAAATAAAAAAAATTAGCAAGGCTTGGTGATGCACGCTTGTAGCCCCAGCTACTCAGGAGGCTGAGGCAGAAGGATTGCCTGAGCCCAGAACATCAAGTTGCGGTGAGCTGAGATCATGCCACTGCCCTCCAACCTGGATGACAGGTGAGACCCTGACTCAAAAAAAAGCAAAAGCTCAACAGATCTCGTATGGAGTAAATCTAATACATTTTCACATAGTGAAACTGTAGAAAACAAAGATAAGACAAACTTAAACAGGTTATCTTCAAAAGAGTGCTGACTGTTTCTAAACAACAACAGATGAAATCTGGAATCAGTGAAGTGATAAATAATCTGGGAGAAGGGAAGTAGAATTCAACCTAGAATTCTATACTTTGAGAAAATTTCCTCAAGAGAGAAGGCAAAACACCTGTATATCAACTTTACAATCAAACTACCTCATGCTTTGAAAGAAGGGGCCAAGACCAAGTCAGGCTGCCATGGTAAGACAGCAATCTTCATGGAATGATTAAGTTACTTCTACAAGCTTCATGTGGACAATGTCTAGTTTATCAGTAAATATCAGATCCAAGTAGGGTGCTCTTAATACATTTTGTTGGGTGAAAGAAAAAGGCAAATTACGATATTTATTCAATAATCAAAAAGAGAGGGATACTGAAGAACCAAGAGCCAGAACTTTTGAAGATACAATTTCCTGACTTCACAGTGCACTGAGAGTTAGCTTTGTCAAAGTATTCATTTATGTGTGGGGATCTACAGCAGAGTTGCATTCTCCCTGGTGACAAGTTGAAGACTACCTGGCTACCCAGTATCTAGCTCCTGGAAGACAAGGGTCTTACAGCTGTTGGGGTTGGAGGTTGGAGTGAAGAGAGGATGTACTATTACCATTCATTGGGGTCTTTACCATCAGACCTAGAAGTATCATAGAGCTAACTGGGTAAGACCTTAAAATTCAGCCAAGCCATGGTCTGAACACCACACATTTCTCACTGAGTAAGATAGATGTGAGACCATGGAGGCCCTGGGAGAGAATCTGAAAACAATGCCTGCAACCACATACACAATAGATGCTATCTCTTCTCAGTGACAGAAGTGGTTCCTGATCACAGCCCTTTATCCTCCCTTTAGTTTGTTGACTGATTGATACAGTCCATTTAACAGCTGAGCTAAAATAGCATAGTGGAAAAAGACTTAGATTCTAGTTCTAGTTCTGCCATTTAATAGTTATGAGAAGAAGTGAACTGGGCGATGAGTATTTGGATCTCTTCCATTTAATAATCTCCTCTATAAGGGTAGAAGGTAAATTCGAGGATCACAGAGTTACCATTTTTCTATTCAACAGCTATTTTAACATAATTTTTTGAGCACATGTAATCTCAGAATCCTACTATGCTCAATATTTCCAAAAAAATAAAATTTAACAAAATACAGTCATAAAGAAATAGAAAAGTTGAATAGTCTTATTGTCAAGTTTACCATAAAACTACAAGTCCAGATGGCTTCATAAGCAAGTACTGGCAGATTTTTAAAGAGGAAATAATGCCAATATGTCACAGACTCTTTCAAAGAATAGCAGAAGAAGGAACTCTACTTTCCTCATTATCTAAAGCTAGCTTAACCTTGTTAGCAAACTCAGCAAGGAGAGTCCCAAACAGTATAATTGGAAGCCAGTCTCACTGAACTCTTAAACACAATTTTACTCTGCTTCTTTATGTTCATATTTTTTAATTGGAGACATTTTAATTTTCACAACAACTCATTTTCTCTCCTGCTTGAGCACAAAGTTAGTTTGTATCAGCCTTCTCATGGTTTGGAGTGGCCACTTGACTGAGTTCTGGCCTATGGAGTGTGAGTGGGAATGATGCATGCTGCTTCCAGCTGTGACTTGTAAGATAATTCCCACACAGTCTTCATACTCTTTCTTCCCTGTTTGCTATCTTATGTGCTAAGAATACAGATGGGGACCCTATGTGTGCGACCTATCTGTGGAACCATAAGATAAATGACTCTGGGCTTTGAATCTCGCACAGGGGGCTCTCTGAGAATAAGAAACATCGTCATTGGGGTTTGTATGAATAAGAAATAAACTTTCATTGTGTTAGGCCACTTGGATTTATGGGTTTGTTTGTTTAAACATCTGTCATTACTTATGCTAGCCAGTAAAGAAATTAAACCCAACAATCTGTAGAAGGGATAATATATCAGGCCTAAGTTGAAGTTATCTTAGGAATGCAAGATGATTATATCATATTCATGGATTGGAAGTCTCAATATTGTGCATATCTGTGCTATGTGAAATAATCTATATGAAGTTTATGAAATACCAATCAAAATCCCAGAAAATTCAATATTAAAGGACTTAGTGGATTCTAAAGTTCAGAGTGACCTAGGACATTGGTTCACACCTGTAATCCCAGCACTTTGGGAGGCCAGTGTCAGAGGATTACTTGCCAGAAATTTAAGACCAGCCTGGGCAATATATAAAACCCAATTGTGATGGTTGTGCGCCTGTAATCCTAGCTACTTGGGAGGCTGAGGCAGGAGGATCACTTGAGCCCAGGAGTTCAAGGTTACAGTGAGCTGTACTCACACCACTGCACTTCAGCCTGGGCGTTAGAGTGAGACCCTGTCTCAATAAACAAATACAAATTAAAACAAATTAAAATAATGTTTAAAGGAGAATAAGGAAGAGACACTGAATAAAGGCAACAAGGTGAGAGAATTTGCACTGCAATACATTGAGACTAATTTTAAGGCTATGGTAATTGAGATACTGTGGGATTGGCACACATACCAAATGCCAAACATACCGGTGGAGTAATAGAGGGCTCATAAACAGAACCATGCACACATAGATAATTAATATATCATAGAGGTGGCATCACAGGTCACAGAGGAAAGAATAAACTAAGCAGTGGTGCTGGAACAATAGGATATCCATTTGGAAAAACCGATGAAATTGAACCTAGCTTATGTTTTTCACAAAATCATTTCCAAGAATATTAGACACAAGCCGGGCTCAGTGGCTCAGCCTGTAATCCCGCGCCTTGGGAGGCTGAGGTGAGCAGATTGCCTGAGCCCGCGGGCTCGAGACCTGCCTGGGCAACTTGACGAGACCTCATCTCTACAATAAATGAAAAAATCAGCCGGGCATAATTACTATTCCTGGAAACTTAAGAGATATTATTTCTTTA
The DNA here is from genome assembly GCA_963574415.1 of Tarsius wallacei. Lineage (NCBI taxonomy): Eukaryota > Metazoa > Chordata > Mammalia > Primates > Tarsiidae > Tarsius > Tarsius wallacei. The sequence continues at coordinate 30,865 of CAUYQG010266937.1, forward strand.
TTTTACATATACTCACTTTTACCTTGTGCTAGGTCTTCTGACTAATTATTCATTTGGCCAATATTTTTGGAGCATTTACTGCTCAGCTGCTTCGCAACAATGAGATTTAAGCTGGGTAGTAAAATTATGAATTGATTTAATTGATCAGCTTCTCTTGCATTTAAGAACCATGAATGTACATCTTTTGAGTACTTTTGATTTCATAGTTCCACTTATAAGTGCTGTGATTCTATTCGTTTGTAAAGGAATTTGACAATTACCATAAAGTTGAGCATATATTAAAATTGTTTCCACTTCTTGGTTGGCAGTAGTTAAAAGTGCAGTCTTACCAGGCACAAGCTGTGGCAAATACTCAAGCAGTATAGAGTTCTGAATCCAAAATTTAGTAGCATTATGTCATGATTCCAGAAAATATCAACACCTTGGGATATTTATGAGTTCTTATTTAAGAACTACATGGTTTAAATACTTACTTAAACATATTTAGAATGAAAGATACCCAGATTTATTTACTTTGTAAATGAACACAAAAGATTGTAGTAGTATATATGTATGCATATGTGCATATATAATATATACAACCTCCATGGAAATGAATGTCTCATGAATGTTTAACAAGAAAATATGAGCTAAAAGAACCCACTTCAAATTAGCTGTCCCTCCCTAATTAATACTTCATTTTGAAATATATTTTAGTAAGTTTATTGTAAATAAAAACCTGTGTATACTTATAAAAAGGTTTAAACAGTGTTATTCTTATCTCCTCAAGTCTCTTTCCCTTCTCCTTTCAACTTATCCCTTACTCTTTCCATTTCTAGTTTCACCAAAAGATTTAGTATGTAAACTAGAAAATGAGAGGCAAATGTACATGGTGTGCCAAACAGTAGCACATGTCCAGAATTCTGTTAATGTCTTCTTAAACTTGAAAGGTAAGGTTGCTGGTACTCTGTGAGTAGAACATATGACTTTAAAGACCTTTGTTGGGATATGTACCATTATTTAAGTTAACTATATTTGGTCAACAACAGTAAGTAATCACTTCTAGGTTAGACACCTGTTCTGGATGCTCGTTGTAGAGGCATTAGCCAGACTTATTTTGAGAAATACATGGCTTGGGTAAGGAGACTATTAATTTTGACCTAAAGGATTACTTACAGTTTTCTTCATCAGGATTCTTTTATTGTAAGGGATAGAAACCCATTTAAAGTAGCTCCAGCTAAAGGAGGAATTTAGGAAAGGATGTAGACAGATAGCACTCAAAGGCAGGAAGGAGTGCCTGACTTTCTGAATGCCTGGCACCAGGAATTTCATCTCAAGGGCTCTGTGGTCTCTCACCTCTGCCACTGAGGCTGGTTTGCAAGATGACGCTCATTGTAGGCACAACTAATACATAATCTTCATTTAAAAATGAATTAATATTCTAGCTAACCATTTTTGTAATCAAAGCATGATTTAAGTTTCAAAGCTTTAATTATGATACTGCATTTTATATCTCAGTCGGAGAAAAGATTTGGTGAGCTATGGAAACTTTATCTCAGCGCTAATGTAGATTTTTTTTTTAGTTTATTTTTATTTATTTTAAATATGTGGGGTACAGTTCAGGATTAAGTAGATAAGAGGTCACCATACAGGTAAAGTTTGGGTCTCCCCTTGGACCCTCTTCATCTGGTTTGAGATCAGGTATCCTTATTGATGTTTTGTGCCTATAGATTTTTTTTTTTAATTGAGTTGGTCCTTTATAGATGGCATGAGGTTTTCCTTACTCTAGGAAAGTATGATTTTTGTTTTTCAGATTTTCAGGTTAATGTTTCAACCTATTGGGTTTAAAAATAAATGCAGATGCTTCTTTTATAATCTAGAATTAGAACATTTGGCTGTTAACTGATGATAGCTAACGTGTATATTTAGCATAAGGAAAGAAGGCTCCTAGTACTACCAGTGTTAACTTTTCCTAACCAAAATTCCCTGGAGAATCTCCCAACAGCTTTCAAAATATCAGCCTTTGTAAGCTAAACTCTTAGGTTGAACCTTATGAAATTGCATTTTTGTAGTTCAAAAACAGTCAAATGTCAGCAGTTTCTATGGATCAACCTTGTACAACGTGATGTCACCAGATTACCTTATTATTTAATTTATCTTAAGAAATACATAACTTTGTGCTTCAGAAGACTTATGAAGAAACATGCTTGTCATGGTATCCTGATCTCTCCTTTACTGTGTTTTATCTTGCAAGTATTAATAAATTCATATTTCATGTGTGTGTAGCACCTTGTTTATGTAGTCTCTGAAAATGTAAAGCAATCTAGGCTTCACTCTTTGACTTGAAAGTTCGTAGATAAATTGAGGATACAGGAAACACAGAAGATAGGTAAATATCATTCATTATTTACATGAATGTCCTGTAGAGTAAGTGCTCTAAAATTTTAGGATAGAAAGCAGTAGGGGAAATTTTTTTCATGGAAAGATGGGTTAAAACTAGACCATAATGTATTATGAAACAGTCATACAGAAAAGAAAGAAGACAAGGTTTCACACAGATGAGGTGGCATCTATCAGTGAAGGAATTTTTTGACTGTTAGGAGGACAATAATTTTGACCACTCTGACTTTATCATTGGTTTCAGGGAGGATAGAAATAGAAAAATAAGTAAGAGAGCTAAGCTTAGGAGACTTGCACTCAGGCTAAATACTTTTTATTTTGTGTTCTACAGCTGTTATTTTAAAAGAGGGATATAAGATTACAAAATTACCTATTGGAGTTAAAGAATAAAATAATGGAAATTCTGTTTTATCTTTAAAATGCTTACTAATATTCAGAAAGCTTGATAATCACTCATGCAAATACTTTATAAAATATGCAGATAATGTGGGCTGAGCAGGTAATCTGAAATCTTTGGTGACAGGTGCTTCAGATCATGGGGAGCCATCAAATATGGGATGAATTCAAAGAAGTATTGAGGAGAACTAATCTAATAATTTATGGGACAGATAGAAGAGAAAACGTGAAAAAAGTTGTAAGAAGAGGCTAGGCATATGGCAGTGCAGGCTTGGGAGTATGGGGACAGTAGAAGTAGAAAAAATAATCTACAAAATTTGGTATTCTGTGTGAAAGTGGGGAGAGAACAAAGGGAACTGCAAGATGTCCTAGCTGCGTTGACTAGAATAGGTAAGTCCTAAGAGAAGATAAATAAAAGGAGGAGATATTAAAAGATACTGAAATCTGTCTTTTTTAAGTTGAAATTGAGATGTTAGCAAAATATCCAAATGAAAATGTGCAGCAGACAGTTGGAACTATAAATCTTCAAGTTGCAGATTAGATTTGGAAGAAGGCATAATCGTTATTCTCATAAAATTATAAAATGAACAAATGTGAGAGATTTTATTTGATTCATTAATGAATGAGGGAACCAGTAAGATACCATAAATGGTTCAAAGGAGAATTCAAAAATATAACACATTTATAAATAAAAACAAGACTGGTCAGCATACACAGATTGATAATCAATGGCATTCCATGAGAAACAATTTCTACAAATAATTATTTGTAGCTACTATCAGTTTTCTACAAGTTAACTAATATCCATCTTACAGAGTTGTAAAATAGCATAGTCAAAGAAACAGAGGTGAACATAACTAACCCAAATGAGGTTCTAGCCAGAACAGCAATTACATTTCCGTTTTCACTGTTTTTCCTTAAATTGGCATGGACATTTTAAATTCAAGAGCCTTCCTATTATTTAGGAGATGTCTTTGGTCAATACATAGAAGGCTTTAATTTCTTCTTCGTTTAGGTAAAACCATTTTAATTAATGCCCCAAATCAAAAACAAAACCTTTTCTTACCATTAAGTTTAATTTGGGCATTTTCAGCACAAAAAGAGTGTGGAAATGATTATAGGCAGAACACTCTCCACTTTACCCCCACCAGTCTGATTTCATTTTAGAGCTCAATAGCTTCAACTGGAAAGGAACCCTGATGCAGGAGACTGTGGGGTTTACTGTTTCTGACAGTTTTATTCTTAATGCCGTGATATAAATAATGTTTAATATATGAATTGTCACAGAATAAGAATTTTAATTTCTTGAAGATGCGTACTGAAAGATCACAGTCCTCATCATATTTCCTTAATATTTGATATTATGATAAATTAATATAGATCACTAATAATCAGATATTTAAAAGATTTAAACAGCAGCACACTACTCTTTTCTTTAAAAACCAATACTCAACCCAGTAATAAGTTCTATCAAGGGTTACTAGCAATCTCTTTTTCCTTAAGTTTAGAGCTGAAATCAATGATGAGTCAAGGGTAGTTTCACACTCATAACTGGTAACAGATATTTTTTTAAAGGTAAAATTATGATGCTTAGATATGAAATGAATCAGAGACTTTAACTCATTAATTAGTAACCTGGAAAAAAATGGTACGATAGTAAACAGGTGAGTTCACAGATCAGACCTAATTGAACCCATCAAGACGGTTAAAATGAATTTGCTTCGTAGATGCAAAGACTGGCTTTTCCACAGTGGGGGAAAGAAGGCAATTGAACCTCCACCAGACAGGATTTATTTACACGTGTATAAACACAAATTATTTGCAGTACTGTCACTTTTCTACAAATTAACCTCTATTTCTACAGAATTGTAAAGTAAACCAGAGGCAAAGGCACAAGCCCCATAGATTCAGATAACTTGGAAGGATGTGCCCTAAACAATGCATAGTTTTCCATTAAAAGTATTTAGTGTTTGAGGTTTCATTTAAAAATACTTCATGATTTGTCCTTACATAACTAATGTTGAAAAGGTTAGCTAAGTTCATTACTTCAGTCCTACATTGTGTAGCAGAATGAGAGTGTGCAGAAAGTATTTGGATTGATCCAAATCACAAATAGAAAAACCATTAAAATTATAGTGGAATTTAACTTTATTGTGAAAAATAGATACATGTTTGTTTTTAACAAGTGCTTAACTCACCCTGCAAAAATAAAACTCTGTCTTCTGTTAAAATATACTGAAGAAAAATGTAGTTGCATTATTTTAGGATTTCATTTAAGTAATCTTGCCAGTTAAAACCTTTAAATGTGTTTGGAACTCTGTTATAGAGTATAGAGCAGGGTGTACCAAGTCTGCTTAAACTGATTAATAACTTAATTACTCATCAAATGTTCTCTTTAGCAGTCTGTATATTATATGATTCAGACTATAATTATTTAAGAAAAGCAACTGGGATACATTGGCTTAAATGCCACTGAAATTTGAAATTATTTTGGTACAATTGAATTTCTCAAGTTTGTCAGAAAATGGCACTGAAAAACTGCCAGATCATACTATTTACAAGAAATAAAGTATTCTTGAAGTTCTGTTTACTTTAGAATGGAATATGACAATAATCAGTAATAGCCCTAGAGAGTACACAGTATACATTTTACTGCGTTTTCACTACTAGAAATAAGCATATTCCTCGTAGTGGTAACCTTTCACACTGTGTTTTCCGCATTGAGCAAGTGTTTTTATTGTGGCTATCTTGAAGTGCATGAGAAAAGTAAAGGCTGGCCTGTTTCTTATGTGCCTTGCCTAGCCTTTTTAACAGATTATGGCATTCCACTTGTTAGCACCAGTGACACTGGAGAAACTTTTACTATTATGCTATTTGGCAGTGATAAAGAAGACAGGAAAAGTCTTTTTATGGTAGTTAGGCCCTCAAAACAACTCTTCATGTTTTGGTGATAAGGAAACATAAGTCGGCTATCAAACAGAGGTACATTAGTCAGTTATCTACAAAGCTGATAACAGCCTCTTAAATTCCCTCACAGTGACAGGAACCCCATCTGAAGTGAAGGCTTGCAGAGCTGGAGATACCAGAGCTCTTTCCTTCCCCATAAGTACAAATAGAACTAACTTTGCTCTGGTAGAATAAAAATTTCATGTAATTATTGAACAAAGGCTGTATGTTTTTTTTCTCTATAGATTAAACAATGATCAAAGAGATATGTGTACTTGGTGATTGCTATTTGTGGAAATCTCAGTGATAAGCATGTCAGCTTACCCAGAAGAGCAAGACTGAATGGCCTAATCTTAAGATATATGAAAATTAGGATGAAATATTCAGGGTAGAATATTTAGGGTAGAATAAATCAACAACTTCATGATAAGATCTGTGTGTAGGTACTTGCTCTATTTGTTCTGTTTCTGTGTAGGTTATGATAGATAGTTCAGTATGTTCCAGTGTTAACTTTTCCACTGCTGATAGCAACTTGGAGGCATTTGGCAAGTGGGACTTGTTACCACAGTTGGGGGAGGATAAATGTCTGTATCCTTTAGTGTTCTAAACAACAGGACCTTTTATGGCTACATACACATAAATGTTCGTGTGATTAGTTAGATCAGTAGAGTTTAGTGCCATGGAGCATGTGTTGGGAAAATAGGTGTAGTGTTATATGCTCATGTTCAGTTATTCCATTGTGATGGGAGTTTCAGGCATTGTGTTATGGGATCCCTGACATATGCCAAGTAATTTGAGAAGCTAACATATATATGTTAATGATTGCTTATGATCCTTTAAGCATGCACAATTTTAAAAATCAAATTAAGTGAAATTTTAGAGTAATAGAAACTAAGAAAAAAGATAAAATCTTAATTGTATAGTATTTGTATTCTGCTTCCTTTAATTAAAAAAGGAATAAAATAAACATCCATAATTATTGCTTGTCATGTTTTAAAGGATACTAAGATCTGCTATGAAATAATTTAAAATATACTTGAAATCTAATTACATAATTATTTATTGATGGACTTATGTAGGACTAGTTTATTGATTAAGCTTTGTTTCCTAATTAAGCTTTGTAAGGTAAGCTTACTGGGAAAATTTTAACTTCCTAACACTTCTCTGGGGTTGGCTGGAAAATCAACAAATCTCAAAGTTATTTTAGTGTTGAACCCAGTATCTCTACCTTAAAATAAGACCCATCAAGATTAAAAAGAAAAAATGAGACATTATAAAAGTAAATGAATATTCCGTAGATCTTCATGCCTTTGGGTTTTAATTTGTTCTGTTAAATACTAGACATGTTATTTCACAATGACTTTAAGTTAAAAAAATTAAAAACCAGAAAACCCCTATATTTTTCACTATATTTTTACCCCAAAGTAAGAAAAAAAGTTTGATCCAGGGAATACTTTAATGGCACTCAGAAAAATTATCCAGAAAGTCAAATCAGTAGATTAAATCAAACCATTAAGTACAAATTTTAAAATTCAAGTCACTAATAATTTGTATATTCTACACAGGAAATTAAGAATGAAATTATTGAAATATTGTGGTCATTGTTTCTGTTGAATGGGATAGGCTCTCACAGGCAGAAAGGAATGTTAGTAGATGAAGTTGCTGAAATGTTCAGTTTATAAAGGCACTGTGACTTCCCAAAGCATCGTTTTGATAGATTTCTTTTCTATTAGATAAATTGATCAAGCTGTAGTCAGATTTGAATTTTAACTGTCAGAAAAGTGAGTAATTTAGTATTCTCTAAGAATTTTGGAAAAGAAGAATCCAAACAAGTAAATATTCCTTTTCTCTTAATGTACAGTGGGAAAATTAATTTTGCTTATATCTAAGGTTTACCTTATTTGAAGACTGAAAGTATGTTTGTGATCATTTGCAACCAGTTTCAGTGGCTCTTGTATAATTCATTCAGTCCGTGCCCTCTTAATAAATTTTACAGAAAAACTCATGGCAAGTTAGCATTATTTGTGTGTGAATTTTCCAATTGTATTTCAGACTTTAAGAAAGAAAGGCCTTAATGGTTGTGAGAGCCCTGATGCTGACGATTACTTTGAGCACAGTCCACTCTCGGAGGACAGATTCAGCAAACTAAATGAAGATAGTGATTTTATTTTCAAACGAGGCCCTGTAAGTACTTTTACTTTACCTCTACTTTTTATTTGTTGATCCTTTTTGTTAACTTCATTATTTAGGCTCTGAACAAGAAGGAACACAGAGGGTGCGACAGCCCAGACCCCGATACTTCATATGTGCTAACTCCACATACAGAAGAAAAATATAAAAAAATTAATGAGGAATTTGATAATATGATGCGGAATCATAAAATCGCAGTGAGTACTAAAGTATGGTTTGTGCTTTTATCTTGTGCATGAAGAGATTGACCACACATCTTGTTGCTTATTTTTATAGTGGGTGATGACAACAATAAGGAGAAGGGAAAAAGGCATTTCATTAATTTGGGGAGTTTTATAGAATTTTGAAATAAATTGCTACAATCAGTTAAATATATTAACTTACATAGTTAAATAATTATAATAGTACATGTTCAATGTCTTAAATGTAAAAGTGAAGAGAAAACATCCTGATCCAGACTCTGCCACTTCTTACCCCTCATGCTTTTGGATGGGCCACCAAACATCCTGAATTCCTCCTCCTTCATCTATAAAGTGAGTTAGTTGACTCACATAATTTTTAAGTTCCCTTCCAGCTCTAAAATTCCATGATTTTTTATACAGAGTATATATAAGACTTTCCCCTCTCTCTCCTGTGACTTATAAGTGTGTGTATGTGTGTGTGTATGTGTGTACTTATCTTGAGAATACAAAACAGAAAGTAGTTGGATTTGTTGCAAAATTGGTGTTTCTAAATTATTTTATATAGTGGCTGTTAATAGTAGAGCTTGGCTTACTGTCTGGCTGTTTGTAAATGTCCCAAAATCACTTGGCAGTGATACCACTAAGCTCCTGTTCTTTTCTTGTGCTGTATATACTGAGGAAGGGCAGCATGGCTTAATTTTAATTTAAGGAAGCATTGTTCTTAAACTAGATGCAAAACAAGTAGTGACTTTTTAAAGTTTTTCCTTGCTCATTCATCTAACCATAGTGAAAGAGTACTTCTTTGAGTTCATGCTCTTTTACTTGATACTTCACTAGAAGCTCCATTGGCAAGAGCTGCTTAAGACTGTTGTTTTCTAATTAGACCAGATCTAATTTCTAATTCTGTATATATAGTGTATCTTCCATGGAACAAAGTGGTTCCAGTGCTAATACTTATTTCACTGTCAGAGTTAATTATCTCAAAAATACGCTCTAAAACATCCATCATAGGTCATTTCTTCAAAGTAGTACCGTACTACAGGTTGAGTAGTGTTTAACTGAAATATTTGGGACCAGAAGTGTTTCAGATATAGGATTTCTTCTGATTTGAGAATATTTGCATGTATATAATGGGATATCTTGGGGATAGGACCCAAGTCTAAACATGAAATTCATTTATGTTCCATATACACCTTATACACATAGCCTGAAAGTAATTTTATACCATATTTTAAAAATAATTTTGCACATGAAACAAAGTTTGTGTCTATGGAACCATCAGAAAGCAAAGGTGTCACTTTCTTTCTTTCTTTTTTTTTTTTCCTGAGTTAGAGTCTTACTCTGTTGCCCAGACTGGAGTGCAGTGGCTGCTCCCGGCCACCGCAGCCTCAACCTGCTGGGCTCCGGCGATCCTTCCGCCTCAGCCTTCCAAGTAGCTGGAATTACAGGCATGCGCTACTATGCCCGGCTGATTTTTTTATTTATTGTAGAGATGAGGTCTTGCCAAGTTGCCCAGGTGGGTCTCGAACCCGCGGGCTCAGGCAATCCACTCACCTCAGCCTCCCAAAGCGCGGGATTACAGGCTGAGCCACCGAGCCTGGCTGGTGTCACTTTCTTAGTCATAGGTCTTGGCCCAGTGTGGGGGCATTGTGGGAAACTTGCTGTTGGTGTGTTCAGCCTGCACATGTACCATTTTATTGTCCTTTGTGGGAGTACTTGTGTGGGGGAATCTGGGTATGTGCAGAAAAGATGTATCAGAGCTGAAGTGGGGGCTAGAAGGTTCTTCTTTTCCCTGTGGGACTCTGAATAAATTGTATTGTGTACCTGTGTTTTGACTATGACTGTCACATGCTGTCAGGTGTGGAATTGCCCACATGTTACTTCTTGTTCTGTATTTACTTGTGATATCATATTGGCACTTAGAAAGTTTCAGATTTTGGAGTTTTCAAATTTTTACATGAGGGATGCTCAACCTGTATAAGAAGGAACTCATGAAAAATTGCTTTATGGAGTTATTTTTGAGCTAATACCATTATCATTGTTAGAAACAGTAGCAAATAAAATAAGAGCCCTCTGACCTCAGGAGGATGTTGTTGACCTTGTAGTTAATGTTAAACCTGCAAAAATATTACGCAAATACTTATTTTACTTTTGAAAAAAAATTCATCATATACCTATTGTTTTATATTTGTTGATGAATTACAGCTTTTCTACCTGAAATAACCTACTGTTGAATAGAGTATGTAAGCTATTTATATTCTTCCAAATTTGAATTAGCAGTGTTACCTTACTTTTGCAAATTACCGTTTTAAAATGAGTACAGAGGAAAGTTGTTTTATTTTTTTCTCTCACTTTAAATTATAAAGAGGACAATTATCATGGTTAATAAGCATAAATGTTCTATGGAAGAAATGCAAGAAGAAAATAGAAAGTATCCTTTTAAAGGGATGTGGATATTTTAGAGGGAAGGAAGGCTAGCATTTATAATATTTGTAATTTAGTCTTCTTGCAATTTATAGAAGTTACAAAAAATTTATTACTAGCTTGGTCTGTAGTTAATTTTGTTATTTAGATTAAGTTTCTTTGCATTTTCATTGTACTCAGATGGCATTGTTATATAATTGATTTGTTTTTTAAGTTTTGCCCATTGAGAAGTAAATCATTTAAATCAGACTGGAACTTATTTATAATGTCTTATATTGACATATTAAGTTAATAATATGTGTACATACTTTTCCCTTTCTATTATATTTGGGATCTCCCAGTGGAAATAAAATGTTACTAAACTGGTTTGCAGTGAAGTGCCAATTTATGCTTACTTGGTAACAGTGATATACTTTGTAATATCTAAATTTGATAAAACTATTTTAATATCAGGTTTTTACCTCTGATTTTTATCTCTATGAATACTCAAAATATAGAATATATTAGTATATGTATATTAATATATGAATTTGAAATGGAAAAAGTTCATGTCAATCATATTCATGTTCAAATATAATTCTAATGAAAATAGCTTAAAACTGCAAATTAGTAAGAATCTATCCTCATCCTCTTTTAATAACTTGAGTTACTTTGTCAAATTAAAGTTCATAAGTTCATAAGCTAATGTAGATGTAAATGAAACTAACAGTTTTCTCCTTCTTGTTCTTTATTTTACAGCCTGGTTTGCCACCTCAAAACTTTTCAATGTCTGTCACAGTCCCTGTGACCAGCCCTAATGCTTTGTCCTACACTAACCCAGGGAGTTCACTTGTGTCCCCATCTTTGGCAGCCAGCTCAACGTTAGCAGATTCAAGCATGCTCTCTCCACCTCAAGCCACATTACATAGAAATGTATCCCCTGGAGCTCCTCAGAGACCACCAAGTACTGGTAATGCAGGTATGTAGTGATATCTATTCTGCTGGTTCTTTAATAAAGAAGGTGAATACAAGAATTGCTAACATACACAGTTTCTTATTTTGCTACTCTTAATCTTACTGCTTTGAGCCACACTTACATACATGGCTCCATTTTAGAGAATTTTTTTTTAAATCTGTGATTCTTGCATTGTATCAGACAAAACAATACAGAGAGCGTGCCATCTATAAGCTTTCCTTATTATGGGGAAGCCATTGACAGGCAGAAAATTTAGTTATATATCATGAGCAGAGATTTAAAATGGATTGTGAGCCAAGCCATTCATGCTAGAAATGCAGGGAATAGAGTTACCTGATTAGAGTTAGAGTGTTTTTTGCATCTCCTAAAATCAGTTTATTAATTCAGAAGAAATTTGCAGTGCATTTACTGCATTCATCTGTATAATACAGTGTCTCCTTTCCCTTAAGTCCTAGATGTAATGGCACTCCATACACACTATCTCCATTTTTATTTAGTGTGTACTATCTGGTAGTGATGCACAGGAAGGCAGACATCCAGCTTGATAGGTTAACATATACTGGGGGTGCCAAAAAGTGTATACACATTTTAAGAGATGTTATCTATGTATTACTCTTTGAAGTACTTTTCAGAATTGTCTGGACACTGATGGTAACCACTTTGAGCACCTCTTGTAATTGCAGAAGTCAAGTGTGACTTGTATTCCTCTTACAATTTTAATGCAGTTTTTTCTTTCTTAAAATGTGTATACTTTTTTTGGCACCCTGTGTATATAACATATATACAGCTATATCCAATTATACATTAATGCCAACTTCAGACTGGGCTAGTTTTTATTTTGTGCTTTTTTTAGGAGTAAAGTGAGAGTTATCTCTGCTCAGTTCAATAAGGAGAGCTAATTCACATTCATTCTCTGCCCTCTTTCTCCTCTCTGTAATGTCATTAGGTGGGATGTTAAGCACTACAGACCTCACAGTGCCAAATGGAGCTGGAAACAGCCCAGTGGGTGAGTGAATTCCTACTGTTTCATTTTGTAGGTATTTAGCCTACCTGAGATTGAAAGTAAGGTTGTTCCTGAAACGAACCTTTTACAAAATTTCTTTGAGGGCTACTTTCACTAATTCTTACAATATTTTTCACAACACCCCTGCTTTATTCCTTACATCTTGGTTTTAAGCTCAATTATTCATTTGATAAGTACTTATTAAGAGTGCCTCCTCCTTAACAGACATTGTCTTAAAGACTCAGTTGCCTTAATGCCACATTTACATCAAGACATTTTCTTAAGGAGAAGTTTTTTGTATTTCCTGTTGTTACCAAGATACAACTGTTATCAAACTGCTATATCTTAACAATAGCATAGAATGTTTTCAGAGAGATTAGAATGCAAAGAAATGGTGGACCTACTTTTAGAGTTACAAAGGGAATTGAGAGATTTGTATCAATGATCTGCTTTGGTACATGTGGAATATCTACACATTGTCCTAGTTGTGGCCAAGTAGGTTCTTTTATTTTGGGACCTCTCCCAAGATGACTAGCAATATAAACACATGTCAGAAATGTGTCTCCCCAACCCTGAAGTGCTGGTAAAGATAGATTATGGTCTTAACATTACAAAAACATGATGTCTGTGTCAAAGCAGTTACAGGGATAACTGTAGCCCTTTGGATTATCATCACATTAAGACATTCTTGCTCTCTTAATCTATGAGAGTCATAATTATCATCATTATCTGAACACAAGGGCAGGAATTCCCTTCCTGCTTAGATATTGTATGTTTCTAGAGACATCTGAGAATCGCTTAGAGGAAAAATTTCCAACTGTACATATTCAGCTCATTCATTCCACAAAAATGTAAGGAGCTCCTGCCTAAAATGATGGAGATGATGGAATGACTTAATAAAACATGATGAGAAAGAAATAAAATTGTATATTATTGAGTGAGACAAGTTACAAAATGTAGAGCAACAAAGTAAGAATAAATGCCCAACAGGTAAGACCTGTTGTAGAGTATTATTTAACAGATAACAATTAAACGTAGGAAAATACACAAAGGGCGTACCAATTAGACATTAGGACTGCTATTCTTGTATGTGTACTTCCAAATATATACATAATATATATAATATGTATATATTATATACATAAACTATATATATAACAAACTATATATATAGTTTCTTTTCAACTCTATTTTAGTTATTTGCACGTACACATACTCTGTGTTTGTACACATTTTCCCATGCTTTCTTCCCCAACAAAATAATAAGTTCAGGGTCTACAAAGAATTAGGGAGGCTACTATACTCCTCTCACTTTGGGTTGAGGCCCCAAAAAACTGGACTCTCGAAGTAAAGTAAACCAGAGATAAATAGTCCCTTTTAGTAGCTACATCTCATATTTGCATTATTCTCCTTCCTGAAATTAGATTGTGGTGATATATTATTATTAGGGGCCCCAGGATGCCTGGGAAGGCAAATAATCTCTAGAAGAATAAAATTAAACACCATCCCAGGCTTGTTTTTTTCTACTTGGCACATAAGCAAAACTAACTAGGCACACTCAGAAACAGTAAAACAAGTGAAAACCTGCAGAAAAAAGAAACAATAGAACCAACCTTCTGGGAGCTCCAGAATTTAGAGTTATTAGGTACAGACTTTGACTTTCACATAACAATGTCTACCATGTTCAAGGAAATAAAGAAGAGATTGAGAATTTTGGTAGTGAACTGGAAATTTTTTTTAATGGAAATTTTACAACAAAAAAATGTATTATTAAGATCTTAATAGATATGAAGCAAATAGAAGAATTTGGAAACTAAGAGATAAGACCAAAGAAAATAATCTAGAATTTTGGAGACACCAAAGATATAAAATTAAAAAGAAGAATAAGACCTAGAGGATGAAATAAGAAGATCTAATATATTAAATTGGATTCCCAGGAGGCAAAGACAGAAAATCAGGCAGAAGTGGTATTTGAAGAGATAGTCACTGACAATGTTCCAAAACTAACAAAAAGACAAGCCATAGATTCAGGAATCCCTATAAAACCCACATGGGATGCAGATAACACTGTGTCTTATGAGAAATTTAAACCCTTAAGAACAGAAAGCTGGAAGGGAATGATTTAAACTTCCAATTCAGAAGGTTAGAAAAGGACAACAAATTAAACCTAAAGTAAGTAGAAGCAAATATAAGAGCAGAAATTGTTGAAATAGAAAAGCAAATGTATATAAATTAAATAACAAAACAAATATTGGTACTTTAAAAAGACTAATAAAATTGAATGTTATATTTTCATTAACATTAAATTCAAAATATTTTCTAATTTCCATTATAACATGTTCTTTGATGTATACATTACTTAGAAATATATTTCTTAATTTCACATACATAGGAATTTTCTAGTTTCCTTTTGGATATTGTTTTCTAGCCACATTGTTTTGTTATCAAATAACTCCATATGTTTAAATTATCTGAAATTTGCAGATATTCTTATGTGGCCTAGTATGTGATCTACGTTTGTCTGTGTTATTTGTGTAATGGAAAAGAATGCTCATTCTGTAGTGTAAGCATGGATTGCAAATTCTGCTTGTTTTAAATAAGTTTTTAATACATACTGTGTATTATAACTTATTGTATCACTTCAGGATTAGAAACTTGTGATAGGCCAGTTCCAGACAATTTAACTTTGCCTTTAAACGATATTATTTTTACGAATATTATTCTTTTCTTTTTTTTTCTTTTAAAGATGTGGGGTACAATTCAGGTTAGGTATACAAATGTTCATTATGCAGGTACCCTTGTTGATGATGTGTGCCCCTCCCTCCCCTGGCAGTTTCCCTCAACTGCTAATCGTACCCCACTCCCCCGGCAGTTTCCCACTACTGCCAATCCCTTTCTTGTAGTATTATAATAATTGTTCAAGGACTGTTTATGCGTGAGAACATATGGTACTCTGTTCTTTGTTTCTGTGATAGATCACTGAGTATGATAGACTCTAAATCCATCCAAGTCTATATATTTGTCCTTCTTTATGGCTGCATAATATTCCATTGTGTATATGTACTACATTTTTTAAATCCAGTCCAGCTTCAATGGGCAGCATGGTTGGTTCCATTTTTTTGCTTTTGTGAATATAGCTGCAACAAATGTGTGTGCAGGTATCTTTTTTGTGGAATGACTTGAGTTCTTCCAGGCGTATTCCCAATGGAGGGATTGCTGGGTCATATGGAAGGTCAATTTCTAGTTCTTTTAGAAATCACCACACTGTCTTCCAAAGAGGTTGCACTAGTTTGCATTCCCACCAGCAGTGTAGTAGTGTTCCTTTTTCTCCACATCCTCGCCAGCATCTGTTGTTTGTTTTATTAATGGTGGCCATTCTTACTGGGGTTAGGTGGTATCTCAGTGTAGTTTTGATTTGGTTTTGATTTCTCTGATGATGAATGAGGCTGAGTACTTTTTCATGTGTCTGTTGGCTACCTGTATACCTTCTTTTGAGAAATGTCTATTCATGTCTTTTGCCCCCTTTTTATTTTTTATATGTTTTTTTAATTTTTAATTTTAAAATTGTGGAATACAGTTCAGGGTTAGGTATGCAAATATTCATTGTTCAGGTACCCTTGTTGATGAGGTGTGCCCTCCCAGGCAATTTCCTACTACTCCCAATCCCACCTCCCCGCCCCCCCACACCCCCACACCCCTGCATTTTCCCGCTGTCAATCCTTTTCTTATAGTATTACGATAGTTGTTCAAGGTCCACTTATGAGTGAGAACATATGATACTCAGTTCTTTGTTTCTGTGAAAGATCATTCAGTAGTATAGACTCTAAGTCCATCCAGGTTACTGCCAAGTTCTTGATTTTGTTGTTCTTTATGGCTGCATAATATTCCTTTGTGTATATGTACCACATTTTTTTTTATCCAGTCCTCTTTTGATGGGCAGCACAGTTGGTTCCATGTTCTTGCTATTGTGAATAATGCTGCAATAAACATACGTATGCAGGTATCTTTTTTATAGAGTGATTTGAGTTCTTCCGGGTGTATTCCCAGTAGGGGGATTATGGGGTCATATGGAAGGTCGATTTTTAGAACTTTTAGGAATTGCCATGCTGTTTTCCACAGAGGCTGTACTAGTTTACACTCCCACCAACAGTGTAGAAGTGCTCCCTTTTCACCACATCCTCTCCAGCATCTGTTGTTTTTTTGAGTTATTGATGATGGCCATTCTGACTGGAGTTAGGTGGTATCTCAGTGTGGTTTTAATTTGCATTTCTTTGATGACAAGTGAGACTGAACATTTTTTCATGTATCTGTTGGCTGCTCATATGTCTCCTTTTGAGAACTGTCTATTCATATCTTTTGCCCACTTTTTAATGGGACTGTTTGTTTTTTTTTTCCTTTTGGCACATTTGAGTTTCTTGTAGATGTATAATTTGTTTACAAATGATTCCTCCATTTGCCTCAATCCTATTTTAATTTTTGAGTCATCTGCCTGCTTCCCCAAAGCTAGGATGTTTCAGGCCAATATACTATTGAAAGCAGGTACATCTTTGAGCTTTCAAAGCATTGAATAAATTCAGGATTGGAAAAGACTTCTTAAATAAGAAACCAAAGAAAGGCTAGCCACAAAGGAAAGGTTGATTTGCCTATGTTAAAATTAGGAAACTTTATTCATTAAAAACACCATAAAGAGAGTAAAAAGGCAAAACAGAATGGGAAAATATGTATGGTATATATATATAATCAATAGAGGATTGTGTGTGTATGTTTTAAGAACACCTACAAATTAAAAAAAAGGAAAACCAATTTTTGAAAATGTGCATGAGAACACAGGTACTTCACAAAAGAAGCTATTCAGGTGTCAGTTAAATAGGAGAAGTTGCTCAAGCATAATAGTCATGGAAGTGCAAAATGAAAGCCACTGCACATCTAAGAGAATGGCTAAAATGAAATAATACCAAATACTGACAAGACTATAGAAAAACATGAATGATTATACACTGGTCATGGGAATACAAATCATTGCAACCATTTTTCATTATCTACTGAAGTTGCAGAAGTATGTAGTCTGTGACCCAGCATCTTCATTCATTCATATGTATTGGGGGACCCCCCAAAAAAATGGAATTATTTTTTGGAGGATGGCCCCTTGTGGTACAGGCTTCCCCTGCTAGTGTTCTAGAAACTCATTGGTATCAGTACACCAGCTACTGTTATTGAGAGTCTGTTTGTATTCAGGGAATTTTTTTGGAGATTCTTTCAGTGCATTTGCCCATTTCATGATGAGTGATTTATGGTCACACCTGCCTACACTGTGCTGAGCGTTCAGCAGTTTTTGATGAAAAACACATGATCTCATGCCCTATCCTCCCTATTCACCTGATCTCGTCCCAAGCAACTGTTTTGTTTTCCTGGATGAAAAAGTTCTCAATAGGAAATGTTTTGCCAATACGGAAAAGGTGAAATTTAAAAATGACAGAAGCACTAAAAGGCATCAAAATTGATGAGTTCAAAAACTTTTGAGCAGTGAAAAAAAGCCTCTTGATACCTGTATTACATCAGATGGAGAGTGCTTTAAAGGTCACTCAATTTTAAACATGTAAGAGTAAATACATAATTTTTTATAAATAAATTCCAGGTTTTTTGGTTACCCCCTTGTACTATAGAGAAATGCATTTGTGTACCATGAGTACCAAGAGATATGTAAAAAAAAAAAAAAAAAAAGCACAGCATTATTTTAGTCAGCATCTAGAAAATATCTAGATTTCTATTAACAGTAGAATGGATAAATATATGATAGCGTTTTTGTATGAAAGAATATGCAGTGAAAATGAAGAAACCACAGTAGTACTCAACATGGATGAATTTCACCTAACTAATGTACATAAACGATAGATACAAATACATTCTAAATGATTCCATCTACATAAAGTTTGAAAATCAGGCAAATAAAACTGTACTCAGGGATACCTGTGTAGCTAGATGGCAAAACTATAAAGAAAAAACAAAGGAATTACGTAAAAATCATGATAGTGGTTACTTTAGGTAGATGGAACTATCATAATGTTGTAAGGAGCCCAATTATGAAGACATCTGAGGGGTTCTAGCAATATTCTCCTCCCTCCCTCACTCATTTTGTCTCACTATGTCGTCCAGGCTGGAGTGCAGTGGCACACTCAAGGCCACTGCAGCCTTGACCTGCTGAGCTCAGGCGATCCTACTGCCTCAGCTTTCCAAGTAGCTGGAACTACAGGCACGTACCTCATGCCAGCTAATTTTTTTGATTTATTGTAGAGACAAGGTCTTGCCATGTTGCTCAGGCTGGTTTCAAACTCCTGGGCTCAGGGAATCCTCTTGCCTCGACCTCCCAAAAGTGCTGGAATTACAGGCATGAGTCACTTGGCATCTTTTTCTTGATCTGAGTGATAGTTATGGTTATATGAATCTTCATTTCATGAGACATCTTTTATGTGTAAGTTTTTGTTTTGTACATTTTCTGTATACATATTAGCAATAAAAAATCTTTAAAAAATAAACATAATATACTAGATATAGCAAAGGAACCATAACCACAAATATAAAGGCACTTTTTAAATTATGAGAGAATATAATGTACATTGTGGTAGTATTTTTACTATTCTAAAATCTAGAGAGAGAGAAAAAAAATCATAGGCACTCACATCACTCACAGAAAGTCTCAAGATAACCTTTGAGCCTTTGGGCGCTGTTGTCTAGATGTGGCTGCTGGCCACTAGAAACAGCACCTACCTTGAGATCTTGAAGCTCATTGGTTTTAAGATTACAGGCCAACATGCCAAGATGGCAAAGTGGAAAGCTAGAAAGACTCTGAGTCCTTGGTGTTGACCCAGAGTCTTTCTAGTTGAAGCAAGTGATCTTATGTGATATGATACATGTTTCTCCTTCTTTTACTGAGTAGAGTCTTAACTCCTGTCACCCAGATGAGAGTGCAGTAGCACGATCACAGTTCATTGCAGCCTCAACCTCCTGGATTCAGGCAATCCTCCCACCTCAGCCTCCCAAACAGGTGTGACTACAGACATGCGCCACTATGCCCGGCTAATTTTTTGATATTTTGTGGAGATGAGGCCTTGCTATGTTGCTTAGGCAGGTCTCAACCTCCTGGGCTCAAGCAGTCCTCCTGCCTCAACCTTCCAAAGTGCTGGGATTACAGGCATGAGCCATTACATTTGGCCCATATTCCTCATTATTAAGAGGAAGAGTAAGATAAAATCCAAGCAGCAGTTAGGGGGATGTTTAATAAATGGATGGGCATTTAATTGTGCCAAAATATATAATTTAAAAAAAGAAACCCAACTAGTAATTTAAAAATTGAAAAAAAAAGTTCATTGTTGGTAGTAATCATGAAATTCAAATAAAATGGCAAAAAAAAAAATACTACTTTAACTAGCTATTCTCAACTATTGCCACTTTTTATTATGACATGCAGTGCTGATGAAGGCATGGTGAAACTGATTATCGCATTTGTTTTTGTGACATTGTAAATTAGCGACAATCTTTCTGGAAAAGACTTTGGCAAGATATTTCAGTTTCATAAAAGTATTTATATTTCTAAGCCAACAATCCCATTTCTGGGAATCTATCCTAGATAAGTAAATTAGAATATGTAAAGCCTTATTGCAACTTTATTCATATTATTTTAATAATAATAATACATATTTTATATACTCTTCCTATATTGACTAATAGGAAGAATTAAATATATTCAACAACATGAAAATTAAGTAAATAAAATTTCAACTGGTTTTCTTTTTAGTTATGATTTTTAAACTCTGCAAAAAATACACACATGGAAAATAAAAAGAAGGGGAAAATCCAAAGTGATTATAATAGTTGTATTAGGATGGTGGAAATATAGGTGTTTTCCCCTCTCTTTTTCTAGTCTCTATGATACTGTATTGCTATGGTACCCCTGCGGTCATAACATTTTTTATTGTAGTAAATTAAAACATTTCTTTACTTTTTATTTGTAACTTGATATTTTTTTGTTTTCCATCTATACCATTTTCTGTGCAAATAAAACCTGGCAGCTTTGTACTTATTGTCAATTGTGTGTATCTTTCATAGTGGTAAGCTTTTTATTTGACTATGGTTTACTAGGTATATTTATCTTCTGAGAGTTTACATTTAATATTCAGTTTATACCATAGTTTAAGTGACTTCGAGGACTCTCTTTGACTTTGGGCCTACTTTTAAATAGCAAACATAAAGTAACATCTTAGATATCCAGCAACTTCACTTTTTAAAAACATATTGAAAAAGAGAAAAATATAATCTAGACTAGAAATAGACTCAGAAAGTTCTTGGAATTGTTTAGGGTTGAATGAAGGTAAAATATGGACTTGCATTCTAGCATGGGCATTGGCAGTTAAAAAAAGTTGAAAGACATTGTAAAAAAGAACGAACAAAGCTTGATTACTCTGAAGGTGGAGATGGGATGGTAGAGGTTGACAGTGTAATATAGGTGTTTAGAAGAGGTTCAGTTGAGATGATAGCAGCATATCTGGGAAAAGTGACTACCAGTGAATATGGACTGGTAATTCGGAGAGGTTTGGAGAGACAAAACAGAAGCCCATATTTCAGTCATTTATGTGGAGGTGATGATTGAAGCCATGTGTGCTTCAGCCAACATGCTTCATGAGGATTCACGAAGTCTCCGAAAAAGAAAGAGAAATGTTGCCTCTTCGGGGATGGCCCCAAAGGAGCAAGGGGGAATATAGTACTCAGAAGGAACAGAAGTGGATCTCGTGAGCATTGTCTGTTTTTTATTATAAATATCTAATAGACAGGATCCATATTGTCCATCTTATACGAATTTTCATTGAATCAAATAAATGTGTCATCAGTTACTTAAAATCCTGTTGTCTTTTTTAATTTCAGAAATCTCAAGCAGTTCTTTGTATAAATGGCATAATTTTATAAATGTATTTTTGTTTATGTATTGAATAATCAGTCAAATGTCAGATTTTATGAAATTTTGTCATATGAACCTTGCTTCAGTCCTTTGAATTTTTCAGAATCCTTTGAAGTCTGCGTGTCAGTTGAACTTCTGAAATGGGTTCATAGTAAAACATTAATGACATCATTGTCTACAGTTTAGCCCTAGAAGTGTAGTATTAAGGGCATGGAGGGCTTACCAGCCACTTGAATGCATTATTTCAGCTGATGTGATTTATATTCTGAAATATGAGCCAGACTGATACAATTTAATGACCTTCCTTATAGCTGTAGGACAGTAATTAAGATGAGCTCTGTTAAGTTTCTGGAGGCATCGGTAGGCAGTTTGCTCAAGAGCATTTTTTTTTCATGTTTGTGTTAGGGCAGCAAGTTACCATGAAATCTAAAAACACATTTTAACAGTAATCACATTAAATTGGGTTTATCCATTTAGAGTAGTGGTTCTAATTCTTAGATTTGTAAACTGTGGCAAGATGAGTTATATACTGAAAATATCTACCTTAAAAGTCTATCTCAAAATATCTTCATTTCTGACCTAAAAATTGAACTGAAGGTAAGAAAGCATATATTAGGTATATGCCTTCTTGTGTAGTATATTACTACACTACAAAATAACAAGTCGTGCATGTGAAATTATCTTAGCTTCTGCCTGGCAAGTTACCAAACACTTACATCATCCTGTAATCATTATCTCCTACTCACTTCTGACTTTAAGAAATGCTGTGCTTTTAGATACCCTTTTACTCTTGTAATTTGATTCTCATGAGTTACTATAGTACCATATTTAGCTAAAAAGTGTCATGGACTCTTGGGAAAATGGGATTTGTGCTTCTTGATAATATGTTCCTCTGAATATATATTTGCATCATGTTTTAATGTCTGTGAGAGGAAATACTGATTTATCCTTCAGATTCGAGTGTAAATCAAGCAGATAAGAATCTTCTAAATAATACCAGAGATTCAGAACACACATCCATGCCTTTATATATGAGAAAAAACGTTGTTGATCTAACATTCTCACACTGCTATGCCGTTTCTATTAAACTCTCCTATTTTTGAATACAATTATCTGATAAACTTTTTGCTTTCTCTAGTTGCCTGGCTTAGCAATTAGCTCTGCCCAACTCATGGATGAGCTCTACTCCACAGGGGATGGCCAAGAAAAGTGCTTGTTTTTTAAACAGCACTGCTTTCTGAAGCTTAACAGGATGCAGGAAATTACTCTATGTGGTGTGGAAAGATTGTGCAGCCTAGATTTAATACAGACCCCTTCAAGATAATGAATGCAGAATGCAGGAAATAACCTCATGAGATTAACTGAAATACCAGTTCTCACTGCAAAATTAAATCACACATGTGAATTAAAACTGCATAGGTCATTTGATAAACATTTTGGAGAATAAAAGAGGAATTAGGTGAGCGTAAAAGGGAAAAAAACCACACTGATCATCTGGAACCCTGAAACTCTGAATGACAGTTACCAGAGAGATACAGGCTGAATTGTAAGTGCCACACCTCACCTCTCTTTTTTTGTCCCTTAGTATTGACATACCAAACTTGAAAATGTAATGATTATGATCCATCAGAGTTGATTATATCACACTGGCAAAATATTAATTTTTAGTTTTCATATAAATAACTCACCTAAGTAATATATCTTTTTCAGACTGCATATACTGTAAGCAGGTAGATATATTGAAGCGTCCACTTTCTTTAGCAGGTTTTCTTTAAATGCTCTTAATCCATCTTTTTCTAGTCATATTTTTAAAATTTTAGAACTTATGTACTTCTCAGTTGATCTCATTATATAACGTTCCTGAAAGTACTTTATAAACTGCCAAGTTCTATACAGATTTCAGGTGATTTTAAATGATTGCCCTTGTGTTCTATTCAAGAAACATTTATAGAATTAAAATGATCTAATAAAATAGTATAAAATCTCTGACATTATGTGCAGTATACATAATTGTATTTTTGTCATTGATTCATTGCAGTTCTTTGGGGTAAATAGTTTCACTCCTCAGAATACAATCTTTTCAGAGTGAGATTATTAGGACAAACTTTAGGCCTGTGTTAAGCACACATTCAATTTTGGTAGTCCTCGCATGTATGTTAATATGGAGGGGTGTATATTTGTAACATCTCATCTATTGTCTACTTACTTTTGGTGGATTCTCAGGCTCTCTTTTTTGCTTCTACTGGAAGAAAAGGAGAACAAATATAGCTGCCCTTTTCTTCTGATGGACCCTGGAGCCATGGATTGTCCAGGCTTATCTGCCCTGCCATTTCTTATTTACATCTTATTCATTTATACTTTAACCTATCATTTTTCTCACATTTATCCATAATGCCTGCCTTCTGTTTTCTTCTGTCATTCTTTTGGCCTATCAAACTGCTTAGTAGTTAATTCCACAAAGGCCTCCCTTTTTAAGCCCATATGCCTGTGATCATTGCTTTCAATTTCATTGTAAATTTTGTGTGGTTTCCCTTGGTTGTGTTGCTTTTACCCATACCTTAAGTGTAGTTTTGGCTTATTCATGCCTGTGTGATGTGTGCTTGCTAACTAAATGAAAAGCTCCTTTAAGACCATGTATACTTTTTATATCTCCCTTCTTATACTCCTGACTGCACGTTTCTGTACACATAATAGATGTTTAAGTGTTTTTCATTTTCAAATAGTAAAGATAACTTTAAGTTGTCTGATTTTAGGTGGCTGATAGAATTAATGACATGAGAATGCTGAGTTCCATCCAGAGAATATGAGGCCTGTTCAACTCTTCAGGAACCTCTAGTTTACTCTTCTAAATATTTTGTTCTTTGTCAGTTTTGTAATAAACACTAGTAATAGAATTTTTAAGCCAACACATTTCTTTTATTCAGTGCTCCTAAAGTAACATTTGTGTACTTACTACAATAGAATGAACTTAGATACTAGAGACTGTTCAAAAGAGAATCATGGTACAATATTCATGGCAGTAAGTATCCGTTTGTTACTAAAAGCAAACTTTATCCATATAAACTTAAAGTATTTTATGTTTTGATTATAAAATTAGCAAGTTTATTAAAAGTAGGGATTAGTAGAATACATTTTTATGGGTAGTTAACACTTAGACTTAGTAATTTAATTTTTGCAGAAATATTTTTACAAATGTATCACATAGTTAATGTTGTTTTCTATTCTTCTCTGCTTTGTTTGTGACTTACTTAGAACTGGAAATAGCATATGTAGTCTCTGTTTTATAAATGAACAATTTATATTCCCATATATTTGTTACTTGACTATTTTGTATTTATGTTGTTATCTTCACCATAGGACTATAAGCTGGCGGATAGTAACTATTTCTATTAGTATACTATCAGTTGCAACTAACAGAAACCGCCTTAGGCTTAAACAGTATAGAGGATTTATTAACATATATTCAACTGAAAAGATCCCGAAGTGGTACAACCCAGAAGCATGATTTAATCAGGGCTTTTACTTTATTTCTGTATCAGGTTTTTCTTCATGCTGGTTTTCTTCTGAGTCTCAAAATGACTTGAGAATAAAATGCTTCCTCAGTCACATTTGGGGGAAGGAAGAAACCTCCCTTGCAACCATGGAACAACTTTTTTTTTTTTTTTGAGTTGGAGTCTCACTCTGTCACCCAGACTGGAGTGCAGTGGCCGCTCCCGGCCACCGCAGCCTCGACCTGCTGGGCTCCGGCGATCCTTCCGCCTCAGCCTTCCAAGTAGCTGGAACTACAGGC
>CAUYQG010266942.1:0-15878 GCA_963574415.1 Tarsius wallacei
TTTGAGTTGGAGTCTCACTCTGTCGCCCAGACTGGAGTGCAGTGGCTGCTCCCAGCCACCGCAGCCTCGACCTGCTGGGCTCCGGCGATCCTTCCGCCTCAGCCTTCCAAGTAGCTGGAACTACAGGCACGCGCTACCACACCCGGCTAATTTTTTGATTTTTATTGTAGAAATGATGTTTTGCCAAGTTGCCCAGTCAGGTCTCGAACCCGCGGGCTCAGGCAATCCACTCACCTTAGCCTCCCAAGTCGTGGGATTAGAGGCTGAGCCACCGAGCCCGGCTTGTTTGTTACTTTTATAAATGAAATTGTTTTCTTAAATTCATTTTAATGTGCCAGTATATAGAAATGCAAATGATTTTTTATATATTGAGCTTTTAAATCCTGCAACCTTGCTGAACTTATTTATTAACTCTAATATAATTTTTTGTGTGGATTCCTTAGGATTTCCATATACAAGACCATGTCGTCTGCAAATAGAGTTTGACTTCTTCCTTTTTAATCTGAATGTCTCACATTTATTTTCTTTGTCTAATTGCCCTGACTAGATCCTCCAGTACAATGTTGAGTAGAAGTGTTTAAAACAGGCATCCTTGGGCAACTCCCTTGGGTCCCCTCCTACTGTAGGAGCTTTACTCTCCTCTCAATAAATTCTGCTTTCTCAAAAAAACACAAAAACAAAAACAAAAAACAGGCATCCTTATCTTGTTCCCGATCTTATGGAAAAAGATTTTACTCATTTGTTGTCATTTATGATGTTATCTGTTAGCTATCTATACCATCGTTCATTGTATTTGCGTATAATCCTACTCATTTCTGTAGTCAGTAGTATTGTCACTTCTTTTATTCCTAATTTTAGTAATTTGAGGATTGTCTCTTTTTTTGTTGGTTATTCTAGTAAGTGTTTGTTAACTTTGTTGATCTTTTAAAAGAACCAACTTATATTTTATTTATGTTCTCTACTGTTTCCATTCTCTATTTTATTTATTTTTGCTTCAATCTTTATTGTTTCCTTCCTTCTGCTATCTTTGGGTTTACTTTGCTCTTCCTTTTCTAGTTTTTAATATGGAAGTTTAAATATTTTGAGATTTAGTAAATTCAACATCTAGACTTCCTCAGAGACAGTGTATATTGACTTCTTTTGTTGTGCTTTTTGTTTTGTTTTCCTGTGTATATGCCCTAGCTTCTTGTTTCTCTTTATGTCCCATACTTATCCACTCAAGTTTTTTTTGGTGTTTATTTGTTATTTTACAAACTTTCTGAGATCATTCTGTAAAATCTGTATATTTCTGGTCATGCGTGTCCACTGAAGTGTATTCTCCATTAGCTTAGTGGTAAACTAGTGATTAGACAGAAATTTCCTCAGATGTCTAGAACCAATATGTCTCTTAGTCTTTGCCAAGGGGATGTGTGTGTTGGGTCTCACTTTCAACATCAGCTGGTCTGTTTACAACTCTTCTTTAGCCTTCACTTGCTACTTGCTCTGTGCCTCAAGGTTATTTGTAGGTGAAAGCTTCAGATCTTTAAAATCTTTTCTGAGCATGCAAACATCTCTAAGCATGTACATACTCCTACATACATGCATGACTTTCTAGATTTACAGGGATTTGTGGGGTATTGATAATTCCACTCAATAGTCCTCAAACTAAGGCTGAAAGATGTTAAGTGACTTAGGTTCTCTATCAAGCAGTGAGAAATGCTATGTTTAAATCCAAAGTCATGCTCTTTCTACTTCAAGAAGAGACATGTCTACAACTTCCATGGATGTTCTTCTTCTGTTCTTATGGATAATCCTGGCCTTAACTCAGCATGAAATTCCTTCACACCAAGTTTGAGGTTGAAAAGTGAGTGCTTGGGGGTTGGCAAGTGTCTGGGGCAGAGACTTAAAGTCAAAATTAATTCCAAGGAATCTCAAGGATGGAGGAAAGAAGGTTCACCCCATATGTGATAAGCAGGGGGATCTTGACTGTGCAGTCTCAGAACTCAGAGGACGTTTGAGGTCATCCCAAATCAGCCATTTAAAAAAGACCTGTCATACGTTGGAAGCTCATTTGTTACCTGACCCCATGCCAAACAGCAAAAAACAAACAAAACTCAGCAAATGAGTTACTAAGGCAACATTTGATTTCAGAGTCTAAGATCTTAACTCCCAGGATCTATACTGTTTTTCTTGAATCCCTTCTATGGAATCCTTGACAGATGGTTGCCTTAAGTGACAGGGAACTCATCACTTTCCAATCAACTCATACCTTTTTCAGAATTCTCTGCTTACAGATAAAAACCCAACACAGTGGAGTGGGCAGAGACTTCAGAGTCCTGAACTTTAGTTCTTGGGCCCACACTTCCTAATCTGTGTGACTTTGCCAAGTCACTTCCCCTCTCTGAAACCGTTTCCTCATCTGAAAAGTGGAGGAAAAAAATGCCTGCTTAGCAAGGTTGTTGAGGATTTATGACATAAAGCAGTCCAATGTACTTGGCAGAGGAGCATGATAATGGTAACTATTATTGGCGTTCTTCCTTCAAAGAAGCTGAAAGATATGTCTTGGCAATTTACACCCATTGTTCCTAATTCTGTTCCTCCAGACCACTTTCCCAATTTATGCTTTCAGATTACTGTCTACAATTGTATTGCCTCTTTTCATTTAGCTGAACCATTCCACTACCTAAAAACACTACTGAACTATGTGGTCTTGACTCCTTTTACCACCATTCTTTTCTTCCTCTCTAAAGATAAGACCTACTCTCACACCACCTCATAGTACATGAAGGTCTTCAGGAAGTTCTGTCTAGCAGAGAGAGAAAAGTGAATCTTTTACTCTCTCATTCCAAAGCTTATACTTCTTGTGATGAAGCCCAAAGTCACCTTCACTTTTCTCTTATGCCACCTTGTTAGGCTATCCTTGGCCTCATGTTTGCATCTAAATTTGTGAAGTAGGAAGTCAATATCTTTCCCATCCCTGTTTAAATGCATCTCATTAGAGTTGGCACAGTATCCCAGGCTGCTGAGGCCCTGACTCTCATATCCATCTCAAAGCCTATAAATTGGTAAATATTATCGTGGAAATAAACGCTGTTACATCATCCAAGTTTTTCCCACCTCCCCACACCCTCTCACCATTCCACCTACCAACTACAAATCTCCTGAGGTTGTTTCAACATAAAGGACTAGGGCCTGAGAGATGGTGAATTGAAACCTGCAAGAATTTACTAAACACACAATATGTAGCAGCATTTGCAGACTCAATTTTTGGGGGTCCCTTACAATAACTCTCTGTGTAGGGCATTGTAAGCCCATTTTACTGATGGGAGTCAATGAGGTCAAGTGATTTGCACAAGATCACACAGCTAATAAGCTACAAGGATGTGGCACCAGTCCAGGATGTTTGTCTGACTTCAGAGCCCATATTCTTTCTGTGTCTTTCAGTCTAGGTTTCTCATGTTACTAAAGGAGTCTACAAGTAGTTCCCAAGCTCTGGAGTACACAAGAATCACCCGGCAAGTGTGTTAAAAGTGAATATCCACCCCACTCCCCAAATTCTGATTCAGTAGACCCGGTGAGAGGCTTAGACACCTTTAAGAAATACTAGGTTATTCTAAGGCTAGATGCTCCCATGTAAACACCTGACTTGCCAGCCCAGCTACAGGGCAGCGAAAGTCAGTTCTCAAGGATTGTCATGTGGGGCAGCATAAATAAGAACAGCCAGCCTTTCCTGGAGGCAAGAGGGAGCTAATTCAAGCCCTCCTCGGCCACTGCCTCTCATTGTTCCCATGGGGTTTTTCAGCCTGGAACCTAAATATTGTTTCCTGTGATTTTATTTGCTTTCCACATATAGCCAGAGGAAGCAGGAAAGCCTGGGCATGGATGTCGCCATGGTGGGTTATGTAGCATCTCTGGAGTGCTCCCTGCATCCTGAAACCCTCGACTGTGGAAATGAGCCGTTTCTGGGTTGTCTGACATACTTTGTTCAAAACCATGAGAATGCACACAAAGGGAAAAAGAGTTCCTCAGCCCAGCACAGCCCATAATCATTGCTTTTTCATCCCCATCACACAAGACACCGCATCTATCTCATTAAAGACACTTGCTTTACTGATCTTGTGGACTTCTCTGTCTTCATTCACAGTCATGCAGGTCTGTTCCTTAAAGTCACCCCTTTTGGTCACAAGATAAAGAGAAAACTGCTTTTTTCTTCCTTCCTTTCTTGGTATGAGTAATGATGGGCTTTTTCTTGTGGTTCATATGTGGCAACAGGGTTTCTGCAGAAAGGATCTGAAATTTAATAAGTTCATGGGCTCTATGATTGCATTTTGTTTGTTCTACGTGGCATGAAAGATTCAGAGGGACTAGGCTAAAATGTCTATGTGGCTTTGAACAAATTTCCTTTCTGCTCTGACATCCAGTTCCTTTATCAGTAAAATAGGGATAACAATCCTAAGTGCCCATTAGTTGTTAAGATAATTGAATGACAATCTGTATCCAAGGGGTTCAGCCGAGTTGCTGGCATTGAATAGGTACTGCATGCATATTGTCATGATTCTCTCCATCTTGCTGCACACAGGGTGGTCCCTGGGAAGCAGCATCTGCATTGCCTCTAAGCTTGTCAAAAATGCAGGCTCTGAGGACCCACCCAGAGTAATTTAACCAGAATCTGCATTTTAACAAGTTCCCCAGGATTTGGAAAATGCATTAAACTTTGAAAAGCATGGTTAGCTCACTATCTAGTAGGCTGGGAAGGGGAACGTTCAAACCAGTGATTTTCTCTTTTTGCATTGCTTACCCATCCAAACGGTGCCAAATTCACATTCTGTCTTGCTGCGCAAGTGATCCTCCGTAAACAGAACTCTGGCCTCTTCACTCTTGCGTGTGTGGATGGTCCCTTGTTGCTTAAAGGATAAAAGACTAACTCTATGGAGTGGCACACAAGGCCTGTCACCATCTGGCCCGAGCCTACCTTTCCATCCCTCTTTGACTCCCTCTCCATACCTGCAGACACTGTGTTCTAGCCACAGTGAGCAATGTTTGTCATTCCCAAAGACAGCCTTCGCTTTCGAGTCTCAGCTCCCAGTTCCAGAAATGATCCCTTCCCCCTGAGGCATTCTGTCTTCTTATTGCCTTCTCCAAGCTTACTCAAGCTCTGCTTCCTGGAATGTCCTTCTCTGCCTCGGAAACCCTACTCAGCCTTCAAAGCCCGGCTCCACTGCCATTGCCAGGATGTACGCAGACCAGTGGCTAGGTATGGAAGGATCACCATGGATGAGCCTCTCAGAACCAAGAACTTAGTTTTCCCTTGGCCCACCAGCAATTATCTAAATCTCCTTAGGTATGTCATCTAAACTTTTGTGCCTTGAACACTCAACTCCATTCAGGTAAAGAAGATAATAAATGTGCCAACCTCAGAGAATTGTTATGAGAATCTTTGGGGATTCTCATAACATAGCATAGTGACTGGCACATAATAATTGCTCAATAAAAATTAGCCAGGCCTACAACAGTGTAAACCTACTACAATGTAAATTCCATAAAGTGCCTATGTCTGTTTTCTTCACCAGTGTAATCCCATTACCTGGCCTGGTTTTTAATACTCAGTATAAGCTCAATAAATATCATTTAGATAAACAAATGCCTAAAAAGCATTACATAAATTGTAAAGCTCTAAACAAATAAAAGTTTGATATGCTGTTTATTTGTTTTTGATTCTGTCACCAAGATTTAGGTCACTTGGTAGGGAGCTCATAAACACATTATTATTGATAATTGCTGATTTATTGTTGTCTTCCAAACCATGAAGGCAGGCTATAACTTCTTCACACACAATTCTAAGAATATATACTATGGGTTTCCCCCATTATTTCAATATCTTGCCCAATCTATTTCAGTCCTCCCATCACCATAACAACCTGCACCCCCCATAATGACTGTTTAGAGCTGCAGGCTTCTCTTGATCTCCTGGAATCACCAGTTTGGCTCTAAAAGTTCTATCACTCTGTCTACGTCCAACTTCTAGGGGCCCATGTCTGTCCTTGATCATTCCTCAACCTCAAAAATAAAAACAGGATCTCTTTCTTTTCTAAGAAACAAAAGAGAAGTCCTCTGAGAACATGAACCAGATACCTGAATGAGAGATAAAGGAGAGAGTAGTTCTAAGAGGGAGCTTTGAATTAGGAAGACAAGGAAAACAAAAAAACCCATTAGGTTATGGAAATAAGACTTTCCCAAAATGATGATCATCACCTGTTCTCTTCCAGGTCTGAAGTGCTGGTCCCACCCTCATACTCTGCCCCCACTGTCTCCCTCAAATGAAGGGACTTAGGCTAAAGAGGCTGGAGATGGCCTCTGTCTCAGGGAATCACAAACCTTAATGTGAATATCTTGTTAACTGGTGGAATCACCCGAAGACTTGTAAATGGTGGATTCTAGAAGTCAGTAGGTCTGCAGTGGGACCTGAGATTCTATGTTGCTCATAATCTCCAGGTGATACCAATCTGTGGACCACACTTTGAGTAGTTAGGGTCTACTCTACTCTGAACTGTGGATGCCGTCATTCTCCTGGAATTTCAAGCCCGATCCTCTGCTAAATACTTTTAAACATTTTTTTTGTGTACCTACTGCATGGCAGGCTGTGTAACAGGCATTTCAACTAGCTTACTTGATGTAATGTGTTTATATCCCCATTTTATAGATGAAGAACCTGAGTCTCAGAGAGATGGAATGAGCCTTCTCAATTGCTTGTGTTTCATTCATTGGGCTGCAGGATTGTGGGCATGAGCTTCAGCTGGGGAAGCTCTGACTGTAAGCAAGACTCTCTCTCCTAGGAACACCAGGATACTAGTGGGTATTTGTCTTGGGCATTTCAATTCTGCCACTATAAACCGGTCTCCATGATCTGCAAGTGGATTGGTATCATTTGCTATTACTCACACAAGTTTTTGTGGATGGGCATTTGTCAAGAAATACGCTCCAAGCCACCTCTGATGGAACTACCAAGGAGGCTTGGAATAAATGCATATTTGTAATCAGATTGTAAACCTCAATGTACACAGTACAATGTATAAATGAGAAAATGCATAGATCTGTCTCCATCCCAGACTGCTTGATTTTTCAGCAAGTTGCCATTTCTTTCTGGGCATGTAGCTAGAGTACAACTGCCAGGCCCCTGCCCAGGGCCATGAGACCAGTACTTGCCAGTGGGATGTGAGTAGAAATGACAAAGTCTTCACACTGCAGCAGTTAAGAACAGGATGTCTCCTCATTCCCGACCCATTCTTGCATTTTGTGATAAACATAGAGGACCCAGAAAAGAATCTGAGACCATAGGCTAGATAGAGTCATTTGATGGGGGTGCTTGGGCCCCAGAATAACCCAGAGTGAAATAGAGAACTCTACCCCCACTGACCCATGCTAGGTCGTGGCATTGAAAATAAGTCTTTTTCTTGTTCAGTCATTGAAACTGCGGGGTGGTTTGGTACAAAGCTTGCTTTCCCTGATAAAGAGATTGAATGACTCTTGGTACATAGAGTCCAGAAACTTATATTTTTTTTTAGAAATTCTTCAGGTAATCTTGAAAACTAGAGTCTCCTGAAAAAGATAAGGCCCAGGACACAGGCTGGAAATGTATTTCTGTGGCCCAAAGAGTTGTGTAAAAGACAACAAATAGTAATGATTTTTTCCCATATAGATTATGCCAATCCCCTCCCTCGTTCTTCTTGTGGCGTAGAACATGGACAACTAAGCACACCCTCTATAGACCTTTGTGCCAGCACTCTGCTTTCTCGCAGATGGAAAAGTTAATTTCTAGAGTTTGAACTCAATCTCAGAGCACCTTGATAAACTGACTGAAATGGAAGTCATAAAGCCTGGATGCACACTGAGTATTTTATCTACTAAAACAACAAAACTCAGTGATGATTCATCTTTACTTTCATATCTATCATCTATTTGGTCTATTCAGTGTCAGATACCAAAACTTGTGGCAGTATGGGAGTTGGAGTTAGTGAAAGCAAATAGAAACATACCTATTTTCGGGAGTGGGAAAGTGTGTGGGGGTCTGAACATTTCTCTCAGTGGTCAATACTTGAAAGCAGGTTCCCGCCAACCCAAAAACTGATCTCCAAGTGACTCGTTTCTCTGCTTACTATAGAACTCTAGAGATACAACAACTGCGTGGCTCACTCTACCCCTAATACACACACACACACACACACACACACATTTTCACACTTAAAGCCTATCAAAAGATCATTCATTTCCCTCGGCTCCTGGATGACACGTTTATGAGCCGGTTGAAAATGGTGGGGCGGGGGGAGAGGGGAGGGGAAGAGCAGTTATTGAGAAGCAATTAGTCTCCCTCTTCACCTTCATGGTGCCTGTAAGGGGCCCGACCACTGTTTATGATTCACTGTTTCCCTTACTTATGAGTGAATGGTCACTATGATAAGTTACCCTTTCTCCAGAATTGTCTGAGGCTTCAGTGGGCTCTGGCAGAGAGAGGACAGAGAGTGGAGAAGGGATAATCCCTGTCTAGCTCTGAAATCACAGCATCAAATAATCAGAACAGACCATGGGCCACATAGTCCCAAGATTACCTTCAAACCTGAGATAGGAAATCTTTTGTAACTGATGATCCATACTGGGAAAAATTGGCCTCCTGCCCATTCTGAAGCCAAGGGAGACTACATCCAAAGTTCCACTGAAGAACAGTGCCCCACACCCAACTCATATGCCCCCATCCCAACTCCCTGCCTATTTTTGGCTACTGGGGGGTGTGGTGGCACACTGAGATCTCTACTGGATCAGAAGGAAAAAAACCCAACCCCAAGTAAACCTCTCTTATGTAGAAAATACAGTATCAAGCTTCTAAAAATTCAAAACAGATGTTTTTATCTGTTGGAAAATCTAGATACTATATGCTATACAAACTCTCACGGCAGCAGGCATAGCTTTGGAGCATACAGGGTTATTGGGGTTTCACAGACCCCGAATTCCTTGGTGGCAGGGTCTTTATGTTATCTATCACTGTGACAGCAAGAGCATTATAGACATTCAGTAAAGTTATTGCCAAATAAACAAGTGGATACCAGAAGAAATGAATGTCAAGTGATCAATTTTCCACAGTTCATGAGACCCAACTCAGTCATCAAGAACGATCTCCGTGATGTGAGGAGATAGAGTAATTAACCAAGCGGACATAGAAGGTCCAAACCCCCAACTTTTCACTAAATGAATAACTCAACAGTGTAAAGAAGTTATGTCCTCCAGACCTGATGATCTGGCTTGAGGTTAAATGTACTCCCGTGACCTCATTATTTTAAGCAGCCTCAGGCATCTGGAACTAAGTAAACCAAGCCAGACCCAGCAACTCAGAAGAAATGAAAACTGGATAAGCGGATGTGCGCAGTGAATTAAAGGTTACTGCGACCTTGGAGCTTACATTATAAAATCAGAAAGAAAGAAAGAAAGAAACCCAAACTCTATGATTCTAATGGAAGCCCCAATTCTGAGGTTAGGTGGTGGTGACAATCAAAGCTCGAGACAAGGCATCATATACTTGTTTTTCTAGCCTCTGTTCCTAACGATACAGTCCAATTCCTTTCACTGCTCAAGTCTCGACTTCCATTAGTAGGAATAGACTGAAATAATTATTACTGGTGCATCTGTGGCTTTGCAGTATCTCCTATTAAAATGGAATTGGCAATAGTGCTATATAGAATGCTCTGGTGAAGGGACCGCCGTGTGTAGAATGCTTTAGAAGGAAGTGTGGTAAGAGAGAGCGAGATCTCCAGACTTAGCATTCATACAGTCTCGTATCAAAGCTCAGATCTGTCTCCTGTTAGCCTTATTGCCTTGGGCAAGTTATTTCACCTCATTGAGTCTCAGGTTGCTCGTCTGTAAATTATATAAGCTGTACACATGTAATATGGGTCTTATGACGATTCCATAACATATTTTATATAAAATACCTCACATCTAATATAAAATACCTCACATCTAATAGGCTAATGAACTCAAGTCCCACTCCCTTTCTTCTTTTCATCCAAAAGCCTCCACATCTGTTTTTCTTCTTTTTATACACTATCTGATTTTCACCTCCCTTCCAGAGCCCAGAGCAGTGCTGGCTATCCAGTAGACATTCACTAAATGAATTGAAATGCTTCCAGTCAAATCCTTTTCTTTGGCAGCTCCCTCCTATTGAAGCTTTGGCTCTGATCTTCCACTAGTTCAGTTCAGTTCAGAAGCCCGCCTGTGCAACAGGCACTCGGGGACGCATTGAGACGGGCAATGCCTAAGTCCTACTTCCTGCCATGGTTGCTGATAGTCTGGAGAAAGGGCTTAGGGGAAGGGAGGGGTGCCTAAGTAGATCTTCTCAGGGTTTTCTACGTGTGGTCTTCCTTTCTCCTGGGGCGGGCATGCTTCCCCGGCAGGCTCCTTCTGCCTCTCTGTGCTGACCACCGCAAACGGACAAGAACTTTCCCCTTCAGGACACACACAGAACTCAGAACTTCTCTTCTGACACGATTTACATCCTGTCCCAGGTGAGAAGCATGGGTGAATTTGTTTAGCTCTTTCTTTCATTCTTCCTTCCCATTCCCACCCCTCCCCACTCCCACACATGGAGGTGATACCCGCCTTAACTAAGACAGATACTTCAGACCTTTCTGACTGGGTCTGACTCTCAATAGCTATGCAAACTTGAACAATAACACAAAACCACAAACACCTTTCTGGACAGGCTTTGGTTTCATGGTCTGAAAAATGAAATATTGTTTGCAGGTTTTGGAAGGACTAAAAAGAAAAATATATTGTTCATTTATTTCCTTTCTTACGAGGTCTGACAATTAAGTTTGTGAACTTATCCTAGAAAAAGTGCTACATACTGAATATCATTGCTGAATATCACTACAGTCACCTTCAAAATACTCCCCTTGGAAAGCTATGAACTGATGCTAGCACCTAGTCCATGTATCAAAGCAATTTTAGAACTCTTTTTCTGGAATGGCCATTAGAGCTGCCATCGCATTACTCTTGATGTCCTGAATGTCATCAAAATGTCTTCCTTTCAATATCTCCTTTATCTTAAGTAAAAAAAAAAAAAAAGTAATTGGGGACTAGATCAGGTGAGTAGGGTGGGTGTTCCAATACAATTATTTGCTTACTGGCTAAAAACTCCCCCCAGGTAGTGCTGTGTGAGCTGGTGCATTGTCGTAATGCCAGAGCTCCTTTGGGGCCATTTTTGCATACACCTTTCTCATGCCAAGATTTTCAGTTGAGATTTTCCTAATTGTTTATCAATATTTATTTGGTCTGCTATACTTCTCACAGTCAGCTGATGATTTTGGTACACAATTTGACAAATTTTTGCAATGTTTTAGTCAGTACTGCTCGTTACTGGTCATCCTGACCTCTCTTCATCAGTGACACTTTCTCTCCCCTCAAAAATATATTTAATCCACTTATACACTGATGTTTTCTTCATGACATTATCCCCATAAACTTGGACTAACACATCCCTGATTTCACTTCTACTCTTGCTAAGTTTAACCAGAAATTTAATGTTTGTCCATTGCTCTAATTCAACTCCAACATTCTCGCGATGGCACACAAAAACATAAAACAACAATAATGAACTCCACTCAGCAAGACACTGCCACATGTTGACACAAACACAGTTGCGAGACACTGATATACCAAGTTTGTGAAACCTTACCGAGTTGTTCGTACAGTGCTCCCAACTAAGTGCACGGTGGCAAGTTCATGAACTTAACTGTCAGATCTTGTATTTACCATTGCATCTCCTAGCCAAGTGCCAAGTACCAGGGACTGGGTCCTAAGTCACTCTCCCCTCACCCTGTTAGATGGAACACTGACCTGGAAAGACCGGTGAGTGTGACTGGAACTGACAGTCTCTGCATACTATCCCAAAACTTTGCCTTGTCCCCTCGCCTGAACCAGAGTCTTTTCAGTGACCCAACACAGGGTCTGCCCATGTTGGAGCAATACTCTCCCCTCTGGACTTTCCTCTGGAGCTAGCTGCTGGCCAGCTCCCAAGGGCTGTATTCTGTTCCTGTGTCCCAGGCCCCTGCCTCCTGCTCCCTTCCTCTTCTTCCCAACCAGATTCAACCACCTACTTCTCAGCAGCACACTTTGGAGGATGTTACCCAGGATACCCCAGACCCATCACTGCAGTAAGACCTAGCAGGTAAGTTGCAGGGTCCCTTCTGCAACTTACTAATCATGCGACTCTGCTTCTCTTTCACACATGCACACCACACACACACACACACACAGGACTTCACTTCCTCCTCTATAAAGTAAAGTAGCTGGGGATCACATTCTTGTGCCCCTCTCATTAGTAGAAGACTCTTCTCTACTTCTATAATCAGACACTCTCCACCCCCCCACCCCCACCTCCCACCAAGACTCCAGTTCCTGCACCAGGCACACTGGATGCAGCCACTGGTGGGAGGCAATACACAGGGAGGAAGTTTCCCTGGGAAGTTTACAGGGACAAGCACAATAGCACTTTGCCTTCTCAGGTCATTTCTCACAAACACATCCTTGGCTGAATTCTCTGCAGGAGGAGATAAGACCAAGCCAAGGAGATAAAGCAGGGAAGCAGTAGTGCCAGACACCTCTGTCCACCCATCTCTCCCACAGACACACACCCAGGGAGCCACATGACTGATGGGGATGCTGAAAACAACAATAATTAACAAATGTAGATTGCCCTAGGCACTAGGCTAAAGGCTGAACAAGTCTTTATTTAACTTACTGAATCCTCACAACAACCCTAGGAGGTAGGAACCTGACCCACCCTGCAGTAAGTCCTGACAGGTACAGGTGCAGGGTCCCCTCTGCATCTTAGTAACCACACAACTTTGCTTCTCTCTCTTACACACACACACACACACACACACACACACACACACACACACACACTGCCTTGAGACTCTGCTTCTTCCTCTATGAAGTAAGGCAGCTGCTGCTAGCATTTTTATGGTCCTCCCATCATCTTATAGATGTTGAAACAGAAGCACTAAAAGGCTAAGTCACTTGACCAAGGTCACATAGCATCATGAGTGACAGAGCTGGGCTTCAGACCCCAGGAATCTGGTGCTAGAAGCTGCTCTTTGAACCCCTTCAGGCACACGCAGACACTCACATACAGTAGAACTGACTCCTCTTCCAGACATGGGAAGAAGGGGCCAACCTAGCCACACCTGCCAGACCTGGCTGCCATCTACTCCATACTCAGTACTTCACACTCTGCTCCACAGAAGAGGGTGTGGTCCCAGCACAGGGACTTGGTGCTCCACATCCTAGAACTCCTGCCCTGCCCATCCCCTTGCCCACTCACCCCTTAGTGAGTAGAAACAGGGAAATACCCTCACACAGATCTTTTAACACTGTGGAGACACTTGGCTACAGGATCAACCCTTCTTTATCCCAGAGAGTCTCAAGTTCTCCAAATGCACCATCTCTTTGACCTTGAAAAATCAAGCAGTCATGCACAATTTTCAGGGTGGCACCGAGGCTTAGATAAGATGCTGCATTTAAAGCCCTTAGCACGGGGATATTCACACAGTAGGAGCTCAATAAAAGAAGGCACTAGTGGTGATGGTTGCCACACAATTAACTGTAATTAACTGAAAGCAGTGCTGAATGTACAGGTAAGTGCTCAGAGTCTTCCTGAGTGTCATGGTTGACTAGGGGAAGATATCCTGGCAAGCAGGCTTACAAAGGTTTTGCTCAGGTGCAAAGGCCCAATCTACAGCTGACCTGGGAATCAAACAGGAGAGGCAGAGGCAGGAGGGAGGTGGGTCCAGGGCAGGAGCTGAAACATGCTGAGAGTCCTGACCTGCTGCCCTCTCCTCACTAGTCCTTGAAGAAACTGGGGCTGGCATTCACCACCAAACCCTGAGGACTCTGCCCATGCTCCTCCCACCTTCCCCCTCATCTTCATTTCACATGGCCAAATTTCCTTTATGCTCTGAGTCTTCAGGATAAAGTCTGAAATTCCCTCCAGACCCTGAAAGTGGGAAAGTCCCAGCTTTGTTGATTGTCCCCAAAAGATTAGACGAAGCCTGTGAACAAACATGAACTCTGAGCCCTGAAGGCTCTAGAGCTCTGGAGCTGTCCAGTGGCCAGAGAGAGGCCTGCCCACTCCACCCCCAACTCCAGCCTAGATCCATTCAGGCCTGTAGTCATCCAGGAAATCCCAGGGAATTCTCCCCATCCAGAGGGAGGGATGGCTTCCTCCCAGGTGCCGCAGTGAATCTGGACACTTGCTAGGAGAAAGTCAAAGTGACTTCAGTGTGTGAGTATCAGCTCTGCAGTCTTCATTTCCGTGGACCTAAAAGGCAAGAAATGAGTGACTTCATAGAGCTCCCTGGAAGATGAACAAGCCTGTGTGCAGAGCAGGAGGTTGGGTATGGGGGCTGACTGTGAGCTCAGATCCTGTTGGAGGCAGCAGCCTCACCTTTCTCCACACTCCATCTATTCCCCACAGGGACGGCCAGGCCATATGGGCAACCAGACTGGTCTACACTCTCCACTTGGAGTCAGAAGGTCTGGGAAATCTCTTGTCGTGACTTCTCCCCAGCTGCGATCTTCATCAATGCTTAGCCTCTCTGGGCCTCCGTGTTCTCGCTGACAAGTGATGACACAACTGGGAGGTCTGAAGCAGGGAGTGCTTGGGATACCCCTGCCTCTGTGCCTGGTAGGTGGGGGCCTATCACTGTGTACTGGCCTTCCTCCAACCAGGGTCCTTGCTCCGCTCACTTCTCAAGGTGCCCTTTCATCCACTTCTCTTCCCACCGTCAATCAGCACACTCATGTGTTTTTCTGAGAAGTTTCCCTTCTGTTTTGAGGACTGGGCAGCATATAGAAGCTTCCCTGTCCTAGTAAGAGGAAGTCCTCCGGCCCCAGGACCGCTTCCACGGTTCCCATGAGGACCTCCTCGCAGCCACACGGAGCGCTTCCAACAAGACTTCTTTCCCCAACTTCTGGGGGACAGCAGTCAGCCCTCTCCCCCCATTTCCTTTCCCCCAGGCTCTGCCCAGAGCCACAGCTGGGCTGAATGGTAGTGACCCAAATCTCTCTTTGGGCTTCCTCATTACTGCTTATCATGCCCTGAGCACCCAAGAGCATCCTATCTGCAGCCCGCTTTCCCCTAAACTCTGCCTACACTGCTCACCCTGGCAAGGTCCGGGTCATCTGCTCTCTCTCAGCAGCACTCAGCAAAATGCATGTGTCTTCAGAAAGTCTCTTTGCCAGAGCATCAGCTCCACTAAGCCCACGGTGTGCTAATAGGTGAGAGTCACTCTGCCAACATCCCATGGTGATAGGCATGTCAGGCAGGGCACCTGAATCCGTGTTATCCCAGACCAGGACATCAGACAGCAAGGAACCATTAGCAGGGAAAGGCATTTCCTTTTCAACTCAATTATCTGTTAATCTTTCTGCTTCCATCAAGAAGAGAAGCTTTGTGCTTATTCTCACTCTGTCTGCCTCTCTGTCTTTGTCTCTCTCTCCCTCTTCCCCTTCCTCTCCCTCTCTCTTTCTTCCTTCCTTCTTCCTTCTCCTTCTCTCTTTTCCTCCTTTCCCTCACCTTCTCTCTCTCCCTCTCCCTCCCTCCCTCCTTCTCCCTCTCTTCTTCTTTTCCCCTCCCTCATTCTCTCTCTCTCTCTCCTTTTTCTTTTCTTTTTTTTTAGTTGGAGTCTCACTCTGTCGCCCAGACTGGAGTGCAGTGGCCGCTCCCGGCCACCACAGCCTCGACCTGCTGGGCTCCGGCGATCCTTCCACCTCAGCCTTCCGAGTAGCCGGAATTACAGGCACGTGCTACCATGCCCGGCTGATTTTTTTATTTTATTGTAGAGATGAGG